>PVYJ01000952.1:2992-13058 GCA_002995095.1 Rhizopogon sp. AM-2018a | reverse complement strand
TGTTGCTATAGAGTCTGGACAAGAGACAACAAGGAGCCAGTTGCGCCGTTCATCATCGTGGCAGAGGTCCCGGAGGCTGCGGGGTCAAGTATCCACACCTGGTGTCACAAGTGACACTGCTGCGCCGGGAAAAGATGCGTCTACCGTGCAGACCATCCTAGACAACCTATCCCAACTGGCTTATACGATATTCAACTTCTTCTCCTCAAATGATCCCCCGACAACTCGTGGACGCCAGAAACAGCTTCCTGGCACATATTACTCAGCTCTGCCATCACGTTCTGGCTCGCCATCAATTCAGAGGGAACATTCATTCCAACACGACAACTCGAGCACGGATACATTCTCTACTCTAAGTTCACTGGAGGGCTCTACCACGAGCTCTCGATGGACCTACTCTCGGTCGTCCAGTCACGAACGTCCCTCGGAAGTTCCAGTCGAGAATGTCCTATTGGAAGTTCCAATCGAGCGTGTCCCATCGCCAGTTCTCGACCCTATCCAGGGCACACATCCAGTCACACATGTTATACCACTACCGAGCACTCGCCCACCCGTGCCCAAGGAAGCACACACACTCATTTCGCTGCAGAGCTACGACGGCTCGTTCACGCCGTCCTCTCGATTAGGGGCGCTTGTGGGCATGGAAACGCTGGGCAAGGCGGCAGAAATGCAGGTAGACGGGAATATATGGGCGACCGCGGTCGCTGTGGCATACCTAAAGCATCATCTGGGCGCGCAGCCGGATTTGTTGGATGCGCTGCTTAGCAAAGCCTTGGAGTATGTTGAAGGAAGGGGTTCGCGTTTATTATTTGGGCGGGATTTCATGGACTTGGTGGCGACTGCAGGGCGATCTTTGGGTCAGGGTTGAGTTTGGAAGGCGGTGCACAGTGTAGTGGTCATAGCAGTGTTTATTTTTGAAATATAAACTGACGATCTAGCAGTTGTTTTCTTCATCGAAAAAGGTTCGAGATATTCCTTTTCAAATTTGCGATAGCTGTACGGTGTCGCCGGCGATCCGACGGTGAAAGTATCATCCATCAGTCACTAATAGGAAGAGACGTCCATGTGTAGAGAGAAGATATGCTGGGTCACAGGAAACTAGTTCAATATAGGCTTGCATGCAGTGTAGAGTAGGCACTTTGAACGTAGACGGCGCACGCACAAGTTCGATCCCAGCTTTCTGCATTGATATTCACAAGTCAACATACTTATAGGAGCTGGTAAATGCATACGACGAGACCGTATATAATAAATCTCGTGGACAAGCACAAAACTGATGCATTTTACACTGCACGAAAAATAATCAGTGTCCACAGTAGCGTACGTACGCTAATACTATCTAATATCCATCCAGTACAAAAAACTTGCCAAGGACCCCGTAAGATTGGGGAGATTTTACCACAATAACGACTGCGGCGACAGAATTGACGAGAACATGGTATAATATATGCAACTAATAGATGAAGAATAGACACCAAATGAGTGGCAGAGCCGTCACGGGCTGCGAGACAAGGCAAGGGGAGGGGATATTTACAAGAGCAGGGCAGAATAGAGAGTTGTATCACAACAAATGAGGTAGTAGGAAAGCTGAAACACGAACAAAATGTTTTATTTCTCATGTATAAAAACCGCCTTCTTGGGACTGAAGCGGTCCTGCGACGCCGTTTCGACCGTGATGTTCGAGTGGCGCACCTGGAATGGGTATTCGGCGGGTGAGTCGTCAATGATACGAGTATTGCGGTTGAGCAAGATTTTGATCCACGTGGGCACGATGCCACCGGGTGGGATGACCCAGGGCTCGGACGCGTCGTAATTTGGTGGAAGGATTCTATTGTTGGAAACTCTGGAGACGATCCACACGAAGCCATTGATAATGATATAGGAGAACACGCCGACGATGACGCCGTATGCAATGCTGTATTTTTCTGTCAGTGTCTCGAACCCTTTGAGAAATGTTTGCGGAACTAACTTGTATGATAGAGGGATGAAGAGGATAGTGAGGAAAGCAGGTACGGCGTCGCCGACGTAATCCCAGTTGATATCGCGTACATTGCGAATCATGAGCGAGCCCACGATGACGAGGGCGCCACCTGTAGCCCAAGGTGGGATGGATGCGAAGATGGGTGCGAAGAAGATAGAGACGAAGAATAGGAGACCGGTGACGATTGCGGTGATGCCGGTCTTGCCACCCTCTGCACGCTGAATCAGACCTGGGAGAATATCTTCAAGAAAACATGATGTTCATACCAGCGATACCAGTGGCACTCTCAATGAACGCTGTGACGGGACTTGTGCCTACGAGGGCACCCATGGAGATAGCGAAGGCATCGACACAATATGCGATGGTAGAGTTTTCAAAGTCTAGAGTGACAGGATCGCGGAGGCCGGCGAATTTGACCATAGAGTAAAGAGTACCAGTAGTATCTTATCCAAACGTCAAGTTCAGATATGGTCTGATGTCACATCGGTGAGTCACTCACCCAGAATATCGACATAGAGGAAAGTGATTAGGGCGTACCACACCTTTCCTTTACCATAGTTAAACTACACAGGAAGACATAAGCTCCAGTTCCCCACAAAATCGGGAGTTTACTGACATCTAGTACATTACCAACATGTTGCAAAGGGTGCCAAGTAACAACCTGCTTAAAGAAGCTAAACAGCTGATCACCAGAGTCATTGTATGGGAAGTATGTGACAGAAGTGTTCCGCGGCCAGGAGATGATAGAAGTGATGAAGATGCCAATCAGGAGGGAGCCTTTTACGCGATAAAGCATCAATAAGACCGTGAGGATACTGTTTAGGTCATGCCGTAAGTACAGAGAAAGATAAGACGGCGGGCCGTACTGACCCTCCCATGAAGATACCGAGCCATGTGGTAGGGCTCCGCAGGACTTGGGTTCCACAGTAATACGGTAAACTTTCACTCAACCAGTCTAAAGATGTAGATTGTCAGGCTTTGATGGCGATCCAGTGAATGGAGCATACCTGACTCGAGGCAGCCTCCAAGGCCGACGAGGTTGGTGGTATCACCTCCGATCACGTTCAAGCCACCAGACGCTATGTGAAAATGATAAATATAGGGTATTGATCACACGAGACATGTGTGACGAACTTAGTCCAATGAACCTATGAACAGCGAGGAAAAATGATGGGGCATCATTCATCAGTTGCAGGCATGACTGATGAACAGGAGATTAATATAAACTTACGCAATGTATAGACCAATACCGGCGCCAACGGCAAGGACAAGGGATTGCGGCATAATGCGAGCAAGCCATTGGCGCAAACCAAGAAGGGACAAGATAAAAAATATCCATCTAGAGAACGCAAATCTAATGAAGCGAAGAACTTCCGCGTGAACAATAGGCGCACCCTTCTAAGAACACAGCAGCAAGTGCTTCTCTGTAAGAAATAAATCCACTGCCGTGATAACCGACGACAGAGTATGTGAACTACATACGTAAACGATATCAATCAGTGTGTCTAAATACGCATCACGAGGAGACGTACATAGGCATTGAGTCCCATTCCTGGGGCCATACCAACAGGCAAATTCGCAAGGGCGCCCATTAAGACCGAAGCTAGTGCGGACATGGCTGCTGTGGAAGTAATAAGGTCTTGTTTCACCTCTTGAACGCATTGAAGATATGTCGGATCGGAGGCACAGTTATTGGCGGCTTCACAGACACAGGTTCCTCCGGAGTCAGATACAATAGAAGCATTGACCGAAATCTTGCAAGAATGAGTAGATTAGGTAGGAGAACGGGTTTTCGTGACGAGGAGAACATACAATATAAGCCATGGCAGCCTGATAAGGACGTTGTTAATATAATTCTTAGCAATGAAAAATTACTTCTCACCCAGGTCGTTATACCTGCACGAATATCCGTCTGGTGGATGCAAGCGATCAGACTGTGAAGGAGGCGCAGTAGTGGTAACGTACCATAAAGCGCGAACCTTCACGTTCACGGGCATGGCCAGAGCCCTCCAGGCGGAACCATCTTCCAATTGCAGAATCAGCTACCTATAAAGCAGACACAAGGAGGGAAGGAAACGATGGATATTAGTTTATGACAAGGGGATGTTCGTGATTGCGACGGACCTGGGCGTTGAGCCTATCGGCGAAAGTGAGGGACATGACGACACAGGAAAAGGAGCGTAAGTTGAAGAGAGATATATAACAGACGAAAAGATTTACAAGATAATAAAAACAGAACTCTCACTGCAGACTTGAGTTAATGGCTCATCGTCAACTACTATCTTTCGACCATACAAGGTATACAGACAGATCTAAGATCTTCCGATCAGAATATAACGTTAACTATCACATGCCACAACGTCAATTCTTGAATTCTCCCCTTGCCAAGAATATTGATCTCCCCGGGTGTAGGTTGGTGTGGGGGGAAGTGGCTTCTTATATGTCCTGTCCTGCGAAATTTACCACTCTTCGGGACGGTAGCTGGACGGAGAGCCCCGTTTGTTGCTCACAAACCGATCACCAATCACTTTGCCTTTGCAGTGCGAAGTTTTACAGCTACTGTTATGATGCACTAAAGCAAGCGCTCAGCGAATTCATTTACTGGAATTTCGAAATCATTGGTACTTCTAGAAAACGGCGGTCTTTCGATCATGCTAAAAATAGCTCGAAACCGGACAGATAAAACATTATTAATGTTGCTCGTTTCGAAGGTCGGTCCTGCAGGGTCCTGATCGAAAGTCAACTGTTTCGAAACATTTGAGTTTAACAGTTCATAGTTCCTTACGGAGTTGAAGTGGCTAGGCCGATTAAAACGACAACCTCGATATCATGACCTCGTACATGATGTCGAAATGAATGTCCCCTAATTAAGGGCGTATCTTGCTATTGATCAGTGTATCATAACCTTTGGTTCCATCTCATCAACTTTAATTCTCATATTTCCTCTCGCTTGAACACAACGTCGTTGGGTCGATGATTTGTGATCCAGGCGCCACAAAGTAATCTCAATTGTATGTAACTCAACTATATAACGTCTTACCTGGCGATTATCAGCCTCATTTTGACCGTTGTTATCCCATCCTTAAATGAATTGCAAAGCATGTAAGATATGCTGTAATAGGACCTTCTAACAGCACCAATGATCGTTTTTGCCAGTGTTCTTTGGTCAGTTGACCTCTCCGATTACGCATCGATGTATTGAATTCTTGATCGATATGAACGCGGGACATCGATACGAATGATTCTAGTACATGCCTTAGCGTTCGGCTTTTTGTTGTTGTTCGATGGAGGAATCAGGAGGTCGTATCTGCCTTAGATATGGTTTCAGTGAGCTGATCCGAGGATGGGCCCTTTTGGTGCTTCTTTTGTCTTCTGCTGTATATGGTCTTTTCCATCCTCTTGAATAGTAGGTAAGAAAGAAATGCTTACCAGTAAGAGTCCCTCGTGCACACAAAGCTTGACGTGTCTGAAAAGGTTGCAGATGGTTTAAATTACCCCCAGACGAGCATGCCATAAGAAAGACCTGGGTGGCGGTGCGATATTATTCGAGACGCTCAGGTGTTCATAATGCCCAGAACTACACGGGCCGTTCTCTCAGGAGAGACATCTAATTGGACACATGAAGTCAAAACAAGGATGCCGCAATAGTACTAGTGCTCACGAAGAAAGAACGACGGGAGAAGTTGTGAGTGTCTGTGCAGACGCGGTGGGAGAGCGGCCGGTCGGATGATGTCGAGCATGGTTATCCGAGTAGGAATGGAGCAGTAGGAAGTGTTTTTAGGGATCCATATAAGTAATTAGCATAAGTGATCCACAATAGAGAAGGAACGAATTACCAGGTTCCTTCTACTTGATCTAGGGCGTCCAGTATAAGTTATTCGAGTGTCGATGCGGCAGGCCAAGGGCAACCACATATAACGCTGTGCTCAGTGTGGTTGTCAGGCCCAACAGAGCTCAGCATCCATAGCGTGCGACTGGCAGTGCGCAAGAACACGGATCATGGATGATGCCTTCAGAGCAAGTTAGACTCGTTCTAAGCTTACGTCATAATGAGCGCTGTTAGAGTGTCAGGCTTAGCTACGTAACTTGATTATGTAATTGGAAAAATAAAGAAAGTAGGGCCACATACGTCACAGTGCTGTGTGACATTTGAAATTTCACGGTCGCGACTCGCAAGGCCGGGCTTTCGCAGTGTGGTCTGGAGAGCTAAATTCTAATGCAGCATCCCCTCCAGTCCAGCTTTCCACTAATAATTAGCACAAAAGGGCACTTGCATTCGTGCGACGTGCAGTGGCCAATTGGAACTCGATGATGGAAATTTTGAAAATTGAGCACTTCAAAAGTTGCAACAGCATGTTAAGTCATTTATCTGAGTCCTTGCCTGACATAACGACTGGATAAAGCTATTAGACGCAGGATGAAAGAGAATGATTTTCTGTCGGTGAGGCGTCATAAGGCCTGAGGAACAACCGTCACGTCATTCTCCTTGCATCGCACCAATTCAACTGCCAATTCGCGTGTCCTTGCAGCTTCATCATATCGCCATGTAGAGGATCCTGCTGCGCGCAGTCAAACTGGACGACAGTGGAGTGTTTCAGGAATGGTTTGAGGTACAGGTATGCACTAGAGTTATCGCTCCGAGAAATGATCCACTTCGAGTTTCAATGGTGCCACCACATGCAGCATGAACAACTCCGAGTCTGAGTAGTTGAGGTTCGCTGCAGGCCACAACTTAGGTACCAGTTAGACCGTCATTAGTAGGCTTTCGCGGGGTACATAATAGAAAGGAGTTTTTTATAATGAAAAAGAAACTTCGATTGGTTGGCTCAGGTCGTTGAATTTCTTGATTGTTTGAACCATTGGTAACTTGAAGTTTCGCGGGGTGCACACAGTGGCCATAACCATAGAAACTTGTATGGTGCCAGGAGAGTGGTCAGTGGTAGGCTCAAGTCGTCGAACTTCTGATTGTTTGAAAACGGGTAACGACTTGTGACAAGGTGCCAAACCAAGGTAAAGAGGGGCCATTGAGGATCAAATAGAGATTTAACGCCTTCAATCTCTACTTCCTCATAGTACTGGTACATAACCATCACTGTTTACTATGGTCTCAACGTTGCATCGCACCAGTCCCGACGATGGCATTGCAGATATTCTTCAAGGAAAGGAGCGCATCGTATCTTACGCTGGCACCAGTCAGTTCAATGGTCGTGGTATATCTGCATGTGGCCTTGCAGCCATGAATTTTGCAAGAGTGCTTTTTGAACTCATTCATATCCACGGTCAAGAGAGGCTGACAGATGTCCTTCGAGCCATCACTAGCAAAGAGACTATTCAAGTCAGTATTTCGATATCCTATTACTATAGCGCTCATTGCATCTCATCGCTCCTTAACAACAGAACATTATCTCCATCTGCTCGGGATGGTCAAGCGATCTGCACTTGGACGTGGAAGAAGACATCCAGCATGTTCCCCTGTTCGAGAAGTCTCTGAAGCTTGTGTCAACCCGGTTTGGTCCCCCAAACGCAAGTTATTTCAAGCGTACCCTGCAGTAAGTATATTTATTCGTTTAGCGCACATCACCTCCATTTTCTGGCATGTTCTCAGGAACATGCAAACTCTGAACTCTTCTGCCGCTGTCATCATTACCCGCCCTCCAGAGATCATTGCATGCACGAAGATCAAAGGGACAGGGATGGACGTCTTCGCCATTTTTGATTCTCACCCACGGCCAAGCTACCCTTCTGGCGCTGGCCTTATCCTCAGTACATCAATCGATCAAGCTGCAGCCCGCCTGGCCAGCATATTACCTGCTGCCGACAGCAGTCTCCTTTCCCAGGGTGGCCTGCAATGGCAGGCTCAGCTTCTTAACAACGTCTCAGGCCACATCTTCGTATCGAATGGTCCATGTGGAGACATGCGAGAAATGCAGCAATCTGTTGTTGAATCCAGCCTAGTTGTTCTGAGGTTGCGAGCCGAGGTGGCTGACTTGAAGAAGAAGAATGTGAGGCTGACTTCAGAAACGAAGGTGCTTGAAGGGGATATTCAATGTTTGGAGGATGCTTTGAGTGTTGAGAGGAAGAAAGTCACGTCACTTCAGGCATCCCCCAACTTGAAGGCCACACAGAGCAGGAGTGTACTGCCTATCTCGACTCGGCGCACGAATGCTATAGCTGGGCCATCGCGCCCGACTGACGTCTACCAAGCAAAATACTCGTTTTCCTCCTACGAAACTTTGGTTCACGATCGTGATGCACATGAAGAGTGGGGACTTGACAGCCTGAGCGCAGCTGCGGCCCTCGAGTTGCAGCACTCCTTTGACGTCGAAGACATGCAACTTCGAAATCAGATGCAAACTTTGGTCGCCACAATCCCACGCAACTTCTCGTGCTCAATATGCATGGAAGAACAGCCTGCGGACAACAGCGTGGTGCTTGACTGTAATCATCCAATATGCAGAACTTGTGTCAGAGGACACGTTTGCTCGAAGATCGATGAGCATCGTTTCCCAATCCTGTGTCCCATGTGCATGATAGAACAGAATAACCATCAACCTGGAGGTTGGTACACATATCTTATCTAGCGTGCACTACTCATTTACCCTTCTTAGTGATCTCAGGACTTCTTGTTCAACAAATTGGCGTGGATGAGCGGCAATACATGATTTGGGAAGAAATGGAACTAAGCCAGCATTCAGTTCTCCTTCACTGCCGCAAGTGAGTGTATCCAACTTCGATAACATCCAGCATACCGACCATGTGTCACTTCAGATGTCAGCGCTCGGTGCCCGTAGACAAACAAGAGCATGAAGAATCTCACATGTTGGTTTGCCCTTTACCCGAGTGCAACCATATCTGGTGTAAATCATGCCAGCAATCTTTTACCATCGGTGGTCCTCCCCATTCTTGTGATGGGACGTCAGAACTGGACCATTTGATGAAGCAGCGCGGGTGGAAATACTGTCCAAGTATGTGCTCTTCGTAGTGTGCTATTACCCGTCACTTACTGTTGCTGGCAGATTGCAAAACTCCTGTCCAGAGGGACGGGGGATGTAGCCATATGACTGTGCGTGATCCGTTTCTCGACGTCGCCGTGTTCATCGTCCTAACGCATACATCGGTCATAGTGCATATCACCGGGCTGCAACACTCACTTCTGCTATGTTTGTGGCAAACTTATTGTTCGCAGCGCCTTGCGAAGCGAGATCCAGAACGGGATCTCTGCCCACTATCGGGTTTGTCAATTGTTTGAGTATCCTGGCGGGGGATGATGCGCTTGGTGTCGGTGAAGAGTGTTATAGGTAGCATGAAATTCATCTCATTAGAAACCACTAGTATACTACTAGATGTACCCGAGTGTTCGAAAGTTTCATCCATTGTTCAAGTTCACCATCCACAACACAAAACAAATATCGGATACTCATTGGCATATATAGCTGAGCATCTCAATACCATAGCTCAATCATTTTTTCTTACAGAAAAGTTGAATAGTTGTGACGGTGCAGTGTGTCCGAGCCTTCAGTCTATCTCACCCTGCTCATTACCGAAGTTCCAGATTGGAAGCGCTGTGGAAACACCATTGCAGCCTTCAAAAATGACGTAACGTCTTGTGGCGGATTGTCACGCCAGATAGCATATCCTTCACTAGGTATTGGTAGACTGACAAACCAACGGACGTTGTCATTTTGGTCACACTCCTGAGTCCTTCCCAGCGTCCGTTTCGAGGGTGGGCCGTCCTACTACTTGAAGTAGAAGCATTAGACAAAGCATTATCAATTTTAGTAGTTTATTCCCATCCAAACTCCACACTTCTCCCTTGATCAGATCGATCAGATATTATTATTACATCGTGCTCATGAGTCATGCTTGCCAGCCTGCTTGTCGTACTTTGTATTAGGATGGGCCCCGGGCCCCACCCTCGAAACGGATGCTGGGAAGGAGCGTACATTTTAGTTAGATATAAGACAGAATAAATGTGCCCGGCACTTCCGAGGTTGAAATTGATGCGAATTTTCCCGACGCTGATTAGTGAGCCAACTATTGTATCACAACGCTTGCACGACATTGTTTTTAGTGAAAAAATACCGA
>PVYJ01000866.1:0-11884 GCA_002995095.1 Rhizopogon sp. AM-2018a | reverse complement strand
CTTCCTGTAATTTACATATGAGTGTCCCTGCTACCGATCTGAGCTGGAACTGCACCCACTGGCAGATCAAGCCAGCACTCAAAATAGTAAAATGGAAAAACCTCAAACTCGGATTCGGAGTATATGGACTTGGTAAGCGCACGACAGGTACTTTAATTATTTTGTCGTACCAGGTTCAACGCGCGCATCGCTATTCGGTTAGGTGATGGAATATTCATCATTATTCCACTGCAAGGCGACTGCAGAAGAGACTGAGGTTAATAAAGTTAGTTTTGTTCTCGATTTTTACCAGCAAAAGTACTATTGAATCAAGTTTATTGTCCTTCGGGGTCGAAGACCCTATGTCTGACATAGTCCTATTCGCGGAGGGCTTACTCCCGACTCACTCGATCCTTCCCTAAAACTTAGTCCATCTTCGAGCTTCATCCATCAGAAAGTCCTCCTCGTCATAGAAATTGTAAGTGGAGGTGTATACTTGATATTACATTGAACTTAATAGACGCCACGTCATCATGTCGAAGAAGGCATAATGTCTGAGGAAATAGCATTAAGTAGGTATACTGACGGAGTGTATACGAAGTACACAAGGACTCTCCTCTGTATGAGCGTCCTCCAAATGGGTAGCAGGATGCAAGCATAGGACGTTATCGAAACAAGCTAGTTCATATCTTCACTTTATCTGATTCACTCGTTTCGAGCATCTCAAAGTCCAGATTTCGAATGCCCGTTGTCGACGATATACGAATCCATGGACTTTGCGGCCAAGTTTGTGGACCCTATTTCGTGTTAGTACATCCCGCGAGGCACAAATACTTGAACGCACAAGCTCCGTTGTTTCAAGATATATCTCATGGAATATGCATCTTCATTGTCCCCATCTGATTGAATAGTCAAATATAGCTGGAGGACTGAAGTTAACAACTCACAGTATCCAATCTCTTTCCGGTGGATCTGGAAGCCAAGTTTTTCGCTGTACAGAGAAAAGGCAGCTCGATTGGACTTTCGTACGTGGAGCTGAATATATTCTACGTCATGCGAGTCAATCATGGCCTTTCCTGTAGGTGGTTTTCCAATTAATGTTTGCACCAAGACGAACGTAAGTGAACCGACTCGAAAGCATCATTAATCTCCTCGCGAGACCTAGCCTACGATATGTTCGGAGTACGGATAGAGAGTTGATATGACCAACTTGCAGCCAAGGGAATTCTTCGTCTGGTTCTCTGTACCAGATTATTGAGCCAGTCATAGACACATTTGACTTTCACGAACATCGAAGATAGTACATATCCCACTACGCGCCCGCTGCTGTCCTCCGCCAGAAACGAAACTTCTGGCCACGTTATGGCGGAATAGGCCCCTACGAATCTGGCGATGGGAATGGTGTGTGAATGAAACTATAAGAGACTCACAAAATCTCATGTGGTAGTTCTCAGGGAGGTTTTGCAAGTTACATTGTTGTATGTTGGTGAGGTCCTTCGGCTGAGCGCCACATGTTTTAAGGAGTATTGAATGTAAGACTCGCGTCTGCGGAGGGACCCAAACGCACCTCTGCTCTTCGAATATTCATCTAGAACGTACTAGGATGCTGAAAGACGTGAACTAGTGGTGACAGGTGTGGACGCAAGTTGGACACAGGTGCCAGGTGCTGCTTACACAGCTTCAACTTGCCAGAGGTGGCGCCTGCACTGACGCGCGCCTTTGGCATCGGCATTCATTTCCACATTGTTAAGGTTTAGTTGATTACATATTCAAATTTAGAATGTGTATCGATTATTATATAATTATTTTTTAAATGTGCACCGGCCGCCACTGCAGTGACTGCACCAGTCATCTATCCACGTCAAGCCAAAAGCTGGCCGTGGCATTAGTCTCCCTTGCTGATCTAATACTACATGACAGTCGATATGTTCGATATAAGCCGTGGCATGAACCAAACGGCTATCCAGATACGTGCGTCTCTTGCCAAGATCGTTGTGGAATGGATTGAAGGCGGAGACTAAATCTCCCACTAGTCCAAGGTCAGAATTCTATTACTAATTAATACAACAGCCTGAATCAGAGTACTACTACATATCAGATGCCCTCAGCTTGTTGAGTTAGCAGTGCAGCCTATTGGCCTAGTTGGTCCCCGTTATTCGCCATGATGTGCAAGCATTAGGACATTTCGCCATGAACTGCTTCTCCGGAGCACTTATTGAGTTATACCAACTTCCTATTTTTACCCGACCAGTCTATTAAGTGCCTCTTTCTGCAGGTCAGTTATTGTCCCGTCAAGATGAGATAGGCATCTCCTTGTTGTATATTCATTATCATGACATCAGACAAGGAGTCTGCAGATGCGAGTCGGACAAATAGACTCATTTTGCAAACCTCATTGCCAACTCGTATGGCATTCCAAAGACCAAACTCACCAGAAGATATGTCTTCTAAAGAGCGCTTGTGGGTGCCGTTGGTCCGCGGCCAACTTGTCTTATCGCTCTGTATAAGCCGCGGCGTGTCAACGGACTAAATCATTCATCATTGCTTGGATATTCGAGGAAGTTCGGACGATCAAAGTTACCCTTGGCGCGGTAATCACAGTTTAGGTGTTCGCACTGCGGGAAAAGGGCCCCATTATCCGGATATGCTTACTTCACCTGTTATATGGTGGGGAGACTTGCCAACGTCCGACCTAGGCTCTTCCAAGCCCTTTCTGGGTCAGACCCAGACGTTCTGAAGATCTGTGTGCTACATCTTTGATTCACGAGAATGACTTCTCAGGCTACAGCACAACCGCGTCGTCGAGGCGTCATGAACACCGAGGAATGCATAGCGCAAACTTGCAAGTGTGTACCAGCCTTGGCTCGTCCTGGCAGAAATGGTTCCTGATGACCAGGTGGGTTTTGAATTATCGTAAAATGTCAGTACGTAACGCCACTCCAGATACTACAGGTTGCTATTAAGGTCGATCGAGAATCGAGATCAAGTGATGGTAGCTTTGAGGGCATGATATTCATCTTTAGTGTTCGCTGGCATGACGCAGCGATGCGCAAGACTAGCCAACCAAGGCGAATACTTACATTGGTATACTGTAGCAGTGCAGTTCAACGAGAACGCGATCATACTTCAGAGTACACGATAACGCACCTCGGGTGCAGACGTGGACAAATTTAGATATCAGGTACTTGTGCAGCTATATTTACCGGAGAATGTCGATAACAACTAGATCTGTCTGTCATGGCTTCAATGAGCAAGCATCTAACTGTTTTTACTCCTTCATTTCCCAGAGACGAAGTGCCACTTATAGAGTTACAGCACCACCGAATTACCACAGAAACTGAATAGCAGTGAGGAATGAAGTTTCTGGTGCGGAGGTGACAAGCGGTGACGAAGTTCACGGAGATTGCTACCTGCTCAGTCATTCAGCTAACAAACCGCAGGGATATCCTCGCCGCGTTGTCTCCGGTGGTCATCTATCAGAATGTTTGGTGACTTCCATAACGGCAACAGTATATACCATTGATTCAAGAACTGGTTTATCGTCACTTGTCATCTGTACCTTTGCTAAAAAGTACACAACTTCCTAACAGTACCAACAAGTGCCAGGATGGTGTTGTCGGTGTTGTTGAGGGCGTCTTGCTAGCTGGGCTTGGTGTTGGATTTGAACAGAGGCACGGTGCACGTCGGTCATGGTGTGTTGAACAGGCAACCAGAACTGCACCTGCCTAGTTGAAGTGCTGGGACGGTCCCGGTCGGTCATAGCGGCTGCGGAATGAACAACAACGCGGTGGGACCCCACTATCCAAAGCGCAAATGAATATCACATGCGGTGTCCCTGGTGAGGGGTAAATCAACTAGCCGAACCCAAGCGTGACGTTCCTTCGATATCCTTTGGTTTTGATTTTGATTTTGATTTTAGACGATGATTTGATTTTGTTATTGGTCCGGACTCCGCTGGGGTCCCTCCCATTGAGTCACTTATAAGTGGATCGTGTGTGTAACCTGAAACCCTGTTATATAGTTATGCCTGCAAGAACAGTACCAACCACTGACGGCGAGGTTGTCAGCGCCGTACGCGATGCTTACAGCTCTATTGCGAGGGAAGGCGCACACCCAGAATGTAAGCACTACATCATCATGGGGTCTAAAGGAGGGTTCTCACCGAGGAAATGATTGTTATTAGATGCTGAAGCAGTTGCAGAGGCATTCGGATACACCGCGGAGCAATTGAAATCCATCCCAACGGAGTCGCACATGGGACTAAGCTGCGGAAACCCAGTAGCAATCGCGTCCATCAAAGAGGCATGGTGTTCGAGGATAATTCTATTCACATTTTAACGGTGTTGACAGGGAGAAACCGTTCTTGACTTGGGCTCTGGTGGTGGCATTGATGTTTTCCTTGCAGCCCAGAAAGTCGGACCCAGAGGGCAGGCCATCGGTCTGGACATGTCAAATGTGCGTTTCGTCGAAGTCAAAGCCCGGCATGATAATTATTAGAGCAGGATATGGTTACTCTAGCGCGCAAGAACGCCTTCAAGCAAGGGTATAAGCCGCCTCAGGTGATCTTTATCCAGGCCCAGTTGACGCAGCCCCTACCCGTGGAGACCGCCTCGGTGGATTGCATCTTATCAAACTGTGTCATCAATTTGCTTCCTGAGGCAGGGAAGGCAGCCCTCCTGAAAGAAACATATAGAGTTCTCAGACCCGGCGGACGTCTCGTAATTGACGATGTAAGCACCTCGCTGCGCCGCGCCGTTTCTGCTGGTGGTCCTGATTTATTCGTCGTAGATCATCGGAAGGAAGCCATTTCCAGATGCGATCCGGTCCGACCTTGCCGGTTATATTGGGTGCGTATCGGGGGCGTTGGAATTGGAGCAGTACAGAGCTCTCATGAAGGATGCTGGGTTCACAGGTGAGTGGTGTGTATGGACTAGACGCTTTTGATTGATACGCCACAATAAGATGCGTTGTTTGTCGAGACTGGCGGCGATCTTGATATCTATAAAACTACTGGATCCACTAGCACTGGTTGTTGTGCTCCACAACCTAGCCTCTCAACCGGATCCTCCGCTACACCTCTCCCTCAAACTAACATTGGAAGCCTCAATGAATGGGCTGGTAGGGAGAAATTCGTACACAATAAGTGTCAAAGCTGATTCATAAAAGCTTCATACCAGATTTTCGCAAAGAAAATCTCTTCGGATACCGTGGCCACTGGCAATTCGCCTAAAGCAGTAAAGCGCTGGTGGGACGCATATCCGAAAGATAAATTGACTTCCGATGAAGTCGCAAGCCTGCTTCGCGATCCCGAGCGTTCAGGTTATGCCCTTATCGATGTTCGACATGAAGATCACGCCGTGAGCTGAAGATAGTTTGTTTGATGATTATACTGACGTTAGATATATAGCGTGGTCATGTTCACGGAAGCGTTCAATGGCGAGGGGACGCATTCTCCGGTCAACTAGCCAAGTTTTACGATCAGTACAGCAAGACACAGCAGGTCATCTTTTACTGTGGCAGCAGCAACGGAAGGGGACCTAGGTGTGCTGCATGGTGAGCGTTATGATGTCTGCAGGGTCCGTTTCGCTAAAGGAAATCCAGGTATCAAGACTATCTCAACGGTAAAGGTAATACGGAATCAAAAGCCTATGTTCTAGAAGATGGATTCCGTGGGTGGAAATATCCTGACCTAGTGAACACTGTAGATCCGGGGACAAGTAATAGGCCAAATACGTGTATGTAACTGCACGTGGCACGATTGGACATTTTAATAGATGTGTTCGACACTATATGAGCATTGAGGACCCTGTGCAAGTAATACAAGTGACACTAGTATATCGGCATCTATGCGACAGTGTTCACAGTATTCGGTTCTACGGAACGGAAGTGGCACCATCAGGAACCTCTTTGAATCAGAGAAGTAAGACATATCAACATATACGCCGCCGGAGAACAAAATAATCTAACTCAAGACGGTGACGCATTACCTCCAACCATGCTTTTCTCGAATTCAACAAATTTGCAGGGGAGCAGGAATTTGGAATTTGGAACATAAAGGAACATCCATTTCGAGATTAGCAGTCATGATCGACTTCAAGGGAGGTGGGTCCGATGCGGTGACTACATACTGATTGACTACTCGACGAATACGGTTCATTGATTGAGGGAGGTTCGCTATTGAAGTCAGGGTATGATTACAATTAGTCTTGAATCGACTGAAAATATTGAATAGCTAAACGCTCTTCGCGCCGTGGGCATCTTACAGAAAGAAGTCTGCCGGCGATCACCCGAGCGATCCTTCCAAAAGATTTTGGCGCAGAAGAGAACGAGGACACGGATAATCGACTCGGATCCACAACCGACGAGTCATGAGTCATATCTCACATACGGCATATGTAGGCGCGAAATTGATCGAAGGAAAGTTTCGCGAACAATCGGATCTATTGCGACTACTAGTCACTAATCACAGTTTGCACGAAAAGAGATGCGGAATGTGTCAGGGTAAACTATCTGCTGCACCTCAGACACCGGCAAAAGGAATAGTGAGAATGCATACCGCTGATCATCGACCATTTAAATTCGTGGCGTGAGCTGCATCCGTGAAAGCATCTAGGCTGGCGCGCTTCCATTAACACGTTCCTCATTGAAGAGCTCGAGCCCGAATAAGACAAATTAATCATAGATCTTGATGACACGTTTTACGTTCGCGAAGGAGCGATCGATACGGCAAGTGGAACTAGCCAAATAGGAGAGCGACACATCTAAGAACAGCAGTCAGCCTGAGTCCTTGGCTACTCTCAATTAGCGATACCGGACACGGTGCAGCTGCTGTCAGTGTATTTCCATAATTTCCGTGCCGAAGCGAAGGCGGAGGAAACTGGTCGAATCAATCAATGGGAGGTTCCAGCGATGGAGGTAACGCAGCCTGAGAGCAGTTGCATGAAGATTGAATATTGGAGTTTCGAATGATGCAGGCGCTTGACAGTGCATGCAATGAGGCGACTTGGCGGCTAGGGACTCATCACATGGGCCCACGCTAGCCGGAGTGCATGCGGAAAGTTTGGACCCAGATAACGCCAAATCTCGCTCGCATCTTGACCTGAAAATTTTTGATAATAAATCTGGATTTCTGGTCAAAGCTTATGCTGATTGCGTGTTTTGTGGACACAGCTGTCGAGTGAATCGAAATGCGGCGTAGATGGCTAGCGAGTGGTTTATTAGGACTTGTAGTCTGTGGTAGGTGGGAACAAGTACAAGAACAACCGCCCATCTTCTCATCTGCTACCAATCCCGGAATAAAGCAACTCTGTCAGCGTGCTATAGACGCTCTAGGTCCGTCCAGTTAGCCAACTGGTAGCTCTCGTTCTTTCCCCACAAAGAACGTCCTTGTCCATTTTCGCTGTACTCTCATAAGCTCTAGGTCAAGATATGCCTGCAATTCGTGAACATGATCTTTACCTCAACGATGGTGACGACGATGGTGAGTTTTCTTATCTGCAATTATTTTTCAACGACTCTTTGTTCATCACGATGAATGAATACAGATGGGATGCCCCCGCTCGTTGACAATCCAAATTCATCTATGACGTTTACGTTCTTCACCGATATGACTCCCATTACTGCCTTGAGCCTTGATCCAACTGCTGTTCCCTGCGAGAATTCATGGGACAACCCAGCGCCTGCCTCTCCTGTTGACTTTGCGGAGGCTGAATATCCTGCAACGAACCAGACCGCCGATCGTGTCTCTCATGGCAAGAAACGTGACGCTTCCTACATCCCACGCCCACCCAATGCCTTCATCCTCTTCAGATCGTCATTCATCCGGAGCCAGCAAGTTCCGGAGAAGGTCGAGGGCAATCATAGCACGCTATCAAAGATCATCGGTCTGTCTCCTTTCCCTTGATCTACCCAATACTAATTTGATCGCACATAGGTAAATACTGGAAGACACTTCCTCGAGAAGAGAGAGAGATATGGGAGGCCAAGGCCCTCGTCGCTCAGGCAGAACATAGAAAACGCTACCCAGACTGGCGTTTCAGGCCTGGGGCTAACGCACTCGCGAAGCTCAAGGTCAAGGATGGTCCCGGAATAGCGAATAGACGACGAAGCAACCAAAGTACCAAGAAGAATCGCGGAGATGCCGAATCGAAGAAGAAAAACAAGAGTAAAGACGAAAGGTGTTCTATGATTGCGGATCTTCTAGTTGAAGGCAAGACAGGAGCTGAACTAGAGTGTGCTCTCAAAAATTGGGAGAACGGGATTGGTAGGGAAATCGGGGCTGTTAAAGGCGTTGTTAACCGGGAAGCTGAAGACGGTTTCGAAGGCGAGGGTGGGGGGAGGTGGGGTGGAGCCTTGCCCAGTACAATCGCTTGTGATCACCATCACATGGAGTCGGTCCAACCCTCGGAGGACCTTTACCATTCCAGTCATAATACAGAGGTAAACATCGATGGTCGCGATCAACCTCGCTGCAAGACTCCACCCGACGATCGGTTTAAAGTACCTCTTACTGCAATGTTTAAGCGTTCTCTGTCTGCACCTGCAACACATGCGGATGTTCCCGACCATATGCGCCATAACTCTATCGCAAGTAACTTCTCTGACGTGACGTCCGACGCCGCGAGTTCTCCTCCTAGCCTTTGCAGTCCCTCCACCTTTCCATCAGACCAATATGAGGACCATTCGGTTGCTGTGTACAATGATTCCATGGGTCATCTATCGCCCCTTGTTCTACCGTCAGGACTAGGAGACGGGTCTCCTGCACGCTGGAATGATGTGAGTCCTATTAATCTCCCTTTTTATAGTCTGCTAATTTTGTATCTTTGGAAGCCGTACAATCTTTTCGGAACTTCATTGCCTACCGCATTATCACCAAACTGTCCTGGTCTGTCGTATGTCAACAGTCCCTCCGTGTCGCCAGTCGACATGAGCTTTGGGAACTATACCTTCCCTTCGCCGACGCTGGCAGCACTTACTGCAACGAAGCCCCAGAACATATCCGGTGGCCTTGACTACCCTATCACATACAATACTCAGTCCTACTCCTCTTACTCTGCACTCAAGGGGTGGGCTGATGGGCAATGCGCACCTTTTGATACCTTGCCGGAACCTCTTGTCCCGCACGTCTTTGTTAATCAACACACTGGCGCACCAGCCGTATATGAATGGTCCCCTTTCGACGATACCGTGTATGTTGGCCACGCTTCCCAGCTTCATAACGCTTTCGAAAGCAGCTATTTCAATGCTTTCGGATATTGAAGTTCGGCTCCAAGCATAGGCTGAACTTTTACCCTCTCCATGCGCTACCCTCTCTCCTTTATAGACTTCGACGATAACCAGAACCTGAAGATGAAATGTCCTACCAGTTGTTCGACTTGGTATGTATTACCCCCATGCATCCGTTTAATGTTTTACGTGTTTGATTTCTCCTGTTATTGTTATGCCGCTTTGTACTATGCAATCCCCTTGTCTTTTATATGCATGTCGTTTGTTCGTGACGTTTGTACGATAGTGCGCAGTTGTATATGTCGTGTTGTATTTGCCCTTGTATGATGTTGAAGTTACTTATACTAGAACTATCGTCGAAGCGCGAGACCGCAAGGTACTCGTCAAACTACAGCGGCTCATAGCGTTCGATACAGCCTCCCCTTCGCGGGCGGCCGTTTTGTTTTGCAGGCGGCCTTGATTTGGGCGGCGGCCTTGATCAATTCGGGTTGTTTCGTCACACCGTGATCGCGCAGGGAGAACACAGTTACATAGATGACGCTAGTCATATACTACTTACACACAGTACGATCCAATACCACGACAGAGTCAGATCCATCTAGATCCATATACATCCCATTCCAGCGTAAGTGGAGATCTTGGTCGACACTCCACAAAGGAGATCAAGGAGTAAAAAATTGAAGGAACCAGCCCGAGAGTAGTCTGAATCGAGTTTCACGATCCACAAAGGATGCGCGAGCCACGAAGTGAACTCAAGGACAAGCCAGTATACCATCATCGCATACAATCAGCCACCAACCACGTCATACGCAATGAGAGCGCATGCGCGATAGCGACTGCTGAATGCTAGACAATGGATGCAGGTCCGCCCGATCCCCGCGACACTTTCAAAGCTTTCAATCTCGCCCTCCTCTGCCGCCTCTGCGGTAACAGGATCTTAGGGATATGAAAATGAAGCTGCTTTTCTGGTACATCGCGCAGCTGATTACAGCCAGGCCCCGCTAGAGCCGATCGAGGGGGATTAAAATACTCAGACCTTAGCCCGCTCATGAATGTGGTATGCACGGAGCAACCTGTACGGGATGAGCATTCGTGGCCTTCGAGCTGGTTGAAGGAAAGGAATGATTTTGAAATCCGCATGGCTTATCAATAATCAGAAACCAAACTCAGCGACATCATGGACTGTTACCCGTGACACAAAATGCTTCCGCCTGCGACGAAGAAAACATCTGGCCTTACACATGCACTGGATTCAAAGTTGGACTCGCTCCTCAAAGTGTGAGAAGCAAAGTACTACAGCGGCTCAATGCAGAAGTTCAAGATCACAATTGATACTTTCGAAATTCGCATGGGTCTACGTACCTTATGTATAACTTCCTCTTCTCGGAGGGCGGTCATTTCGCTTTACAATTTCCGCCCTGAATCAATCATGTTATTTCATCACACCATGATCGCGCAGGGAGGCAATAAGGGCACAGTTAGATGCTGCTGATCATACATAACTACTTACATACAGTACGACCCCACACCGCTACACAGAGTTGGATCAGGATATATCAATTCTAGCGGAAACGGATGACACTCCACAAAGGAGATCAAGAGTCGAAAAATTGAAAGAACCAGCCCAAGAGTAGTCTGAATCGAGTTTCACGATCCACGAAGGATGCGCGAGCCACGAAGTGAACTCTGAGGAAGACAGGTATACCACATCGCATGCAATCAGCCACCGCCTCATACGCGAGGAGAGATTGTCTCCAGCCATAGCCATATGCTGGGATTCATCGGTGTTTAGTGAATTACGTTCCTCAGAGGTAAGCAAGCACCAAAATGGTGTGGCCGTCACCTCGGGTGCGATGCCACGACTCGGACGATTTGCAATTCCAAGCAACAAAATCGGCTTCCATAGTATAGCTTGGCCAGACTGCGGGATGCCCAGGTAAGTCCCTGGGTGCCTTCTTCACAAGGCGCAAGCGCGATAGCGACGACTGAATGCTAGACAATGGATATAGATGCACCTGATCCCCGCGACGCTTCCAAAGCTTTCAATTTCCCCCTCCTCTGCGGTAACAGAATCTTAGGGGATGTGAAAATGAAGCTGCTTTTCTGGTACGTCACGCAGCTGCTTACAGCTGGGCCCTGCTAGAGCCAATCGAGGGGGATTAAAATACTCAGACCTTAGCCCGCTCATGAATGTGGCATGCACGGAGCAACCTGTAACGGGATGAGCATTCGTGGCCTTCGAGTTGGTCGAAGGGAAAGAATGATTTGAAGTCCGCCAGGCTTATAAGGAGACTTAGTGACATCAACTGTGACGTAATAAAGGATACTTGGGGACTCGCGAAATTTGCACCTTGGCGCACCGCAAGCGGTAAAGGGTGGGATCACGTGATGCCGCCGTCCCTCTCGTCTGTATATTGCGGCGCATAGCGCGTAGGAGGCAACGGACGGCTTTGAGACGAATAATAAAAGAAAGCGTTTCATAAAAGATAAAGAGGCAGCGTCGTGGATATTTTGAAGAGTGCCATCGCTCGAAAATGCGTGCGGGGAGCGCGATAAGTGGTGTTGAGTGGCGATTTTGGTGCGTCAAGTGCGAACTTCCAAATCAGGCGGTAAATCTGGTAAACGCGACGCCCAAGATTAGGGGGAATCAAAATTGACGATTCATACTCGATCCAACAGC
>PVYJ01000854.1:0-25730 GCA_002995095.1 Rhizopogon sp. AM-2018a | reverse complement strand
CATTGCAATATCTCCGAATGGCCGTATCCTCGCAAGCGCATCCTGGGACCATACAGCGCGACTATGGAACCTGGATAATGGCCAGCCCATCGCTTCGCCTCTCCAGCATGCACACTGGGTGCGGTGTGTGTCATTTTCAACAGATGGAAAGCTACTAGCCACTGGCTGCAATGACAACAACGCATATACATGGGATATTCCTACGATTGTTAGAGAAGCTGGCCTCGATGAGCTTCTGTTGAATCCAAATGTAAGTTTATTATTTCTCATCTCTCTCTACCAACTGAAGGCGCTCATCCCAGGATGGTCACAAGTCGTTACTCGAGGTGCGCGACACGTTTATAGATCCATCTCATTGACTACACATGTATTCCAGGCAGATCCTACACGACGCCCCACTCAGCGGCGCAGGCCCGACAATATTAATCCCCGGGCCGACAGACTACCCCCAAGTTTTTTCGACGACTCACCTCGTCATCCTCCCGTACGTCATTTGCATGACATCGTGTTTTTTCCTCACCTCCGTACTCTCAGGCCTCTAGAACACGCCCTCGATCCGCCTCCGTACGCCAACATCATGTCGCCGGACATCTATCTTCAGATAGACGCGGAGTCCTTGGCCGCGTCTCCTCGTTATTACGCCCCAACAACTACAATAGACAAGACGCACCACCCCAAACCCACCTTTTGGAGCGTGTCCCAAACCCTTTTTCTCGCACACCCCGCAGGCGACATGATGAAGGCATGGAGTTACAGGAGCGTCACCCAACGGTCTTCGACGTCCCGTTGGCACAGGGCAAACCCGTAAGTCCCCCCTATTTCCATCTCGGATATTTGACTCTAGTAATACCATACAGAGGAACTACACCGCGAGAGAGGTACTGATGAATAGAAAGAGAGAGAGAGAGAAAGCAATGGCCGCGAAGAATGCTTCTTCAGGCAGCTCACGCCCTCTTCAGTGCAGTGTTGCAGAGCAATCCGGCAGAACAGCTCAGGCCGAGCCGTCTTCTGAACTGCATGATTCTGTCGCCACTTCGTCTTCCACACCTGCCATTGCTTCTACTTCTGTAGTTTCCCCATCGACAATCTTACTCCCCGATGCAATGATACCGCACACTGGACGTTGGACTCGCTTCCGGCGCTCCCTCTGTTGTGTTTCTGTTCAATATAATGATGGTCATCATTAATCTACCCAATTCCATTATTCAAAATCAATCACGTCCTCGCAATTCTTCACATACTCTCATTGATATGTTCTGCCAGTGCCCACTCATGGTCATGTTTCTTAAACAGGACTCGTCGCCATCTGCACGTATCTCTTTGTAACGCTCAGCCTATTGATCTCACAACATATTGGAGTCTTTACTAGCGCGTTGTGCTGTATCGTTCATACCGATCTTTGTACCATTCACCTGAACATTCAACGACATGTGGAACGTCAGATAATATTGGATAATTGGCATTGGTTAGTACTTGAAAATTGGCTAGATGGCGATGACGATGTGGTATACGACAAGGAGGCGCCTCCTCGCAACGCCCGTGAGTAGAATTCACGTCGAGTCCTCAAGTGCTACACATACAGTACATATATACTCACGCATTCACCACATATAATGATAAGCACCGTCGACTACCCGTTATAATTATCTAGAGCGTTTCTTCCATTCCAACGTTACGCGTTACTGCGCTGCTAGACCGCAGCGTCGTCATTTGGTCATACGCCAAGTGTGAGAACGCCCTACGGCGTTAGTGACGTTCCATGCTGTGGAGCCTCCACTTCACCCGGAGTTGACAGGCCACTCCTAGACTCGCGAGTCGGAGTGAGTAACGATCATGGATAATTAATAGGTATATATCAGCCCGGTTGCGGCTGATGCGTGTTATTGGAGAGCCTTCGTAAAATTGTGATCTTACTGACATTTGGTAGTCAGAGCTCGCAGTGTAGGGAAGAAACACCAGGTGACATTTTGTCGTGTGATGGTGGTTGTGCTTGTTGAGAAGAAGTTCAATACATCTAGCAAATATGAATGATTCGACTGGCACGGAACAAGTCCATCGGCAGTTCCAAACCGTATTCCTTGCGATCCAGATCTGTGTTTGGCGGTAAAATAATGATGCAGCAGAGGTAGATAGTCTATAGGTGGGATTCGACAACAATTACTGCGCAAATTTGGTCTAAAGGTTCACGGGTGATGCGGGGTACATGTTGGAAAGAATCCAGCCGTGAATGGATAAGGAAGGCTCGATCAGGGCACTAGCAAATTATATTCGCTGATAGAGCAGCGCCGAAAGAAGTAGCAAACCTGGGGGCTGCAATAGCTATAAGGAAGGGTTCCCCTTTGTTATAGGAAGTGCAGCGAGTTCGAGAGACAAGAAATGGAACTCTGAATAAGGTCTCGGAATGTGAGGTGATGCTAGACGACCAGGGAGATGAGATGCGGCTCGGACCGTTGATAGGACAGGAAAAGTGAGGTGGATTTATACGCATATAACTAGAGCGGAATGGTCAAGTTTAAGAGAAGGGTTACAGATGCACTCTCGATGATCGTCCTGGCTCACTAGCACTCCCCAAGCACTACCACCATCAATTTTGGTAATAGATCTGGCCCTTTCACGCCTCCCCGTCGATTGCATCACGAAACAATGACAGCGATTTGTTGAACTTGCGCCCCTCGCACTTATCGATGACCTAGGAGGGTAGGGGCGGCGGCAAATGCTCTCTGAGGATGCGATGGGACCGAAAGTAAGTCACCATGCTCGATGCAGCTCGGATCATGAAGATAACGCCTTTATGACACCCACCCAAATGATCTAGAAGTGTAGGAATCAGGGAACACAGATAAATAGTGTCTTCGTGAAAGAAAAGGAACAAGCAAAAATCCGACACCTTCAGACCTATTCAAACAGATGACTGGAGTGGTGCAGGGGCTTGGAGATGTTCCTATATGCGCGTCAGGTGCTGAGTCGCGAAGATCATTCTTAAAATACACACCTCTGCAAGTTTCTGCACTTCGGATAAAATGACGAGGCAATACCGCAGACCCTTCAAACACCACTGCCTCTCAAGCCAGGAGAGCAGATGATTACTCCAGAAAGACTTGAATCTATGAAAGAGGACATCATCCCATGGCTTTGGAGCTCGCGAGAGATGCGCGGCGAAGTTTTGAGATGCATACTTAAGAGCATCAGAGGTTGATTGACTTCGTTCTCGTGCTTCATCAGCAAAACTTATAAAGGTTTTCATGGCATGGATCATGTCCATGTCTAGTAGAATGTGACCTTGCACGGGTAATGCAGAGACGGAATCATCACGGTGCCGTAATGCCAGGAATGCAGGGAACATCAAGAAATCCGGCAGGCTCTTGAAAAGCTGGATTGCTTGAAAAGCTGGCAGTAAATGGAATTCCAGGTTGATAGTGTGGTCGTCCATTGCTTTCAATGTTCTCGAGAAGTCTTCCATTGTCACCCATATGGATGCTGCAGGAGTCGACTGCCAGGCTCGGCCGCGAGGCGTTTGCAGCCAGTCTTTTCCACTCTCGGTCTGCAGCCAGCCTCGCGCGCTCTCAGTCTTCAACCAGCCTTGCATACTCTCTGACTGCAGCCAGTCTCCCCCGCACTCAGTCTTCAGCCAGTCTCCCCCGCTCTCTGACTGCAGCCAATCTCTCCCACTCTCTGTCTGCAGCCACTGTCCCCCGCTGTCTGTATGCAGCCACTCATTCCCACTCCCTGTATGCAGCTGCCAGAGTCGCCCGCTCTCTGTCTGCAGCCATTCTACTCCGCTATGTGTCTGCAGCCAGTCTCTCCCATTCTGCGTCTGCAGCCAGACTCGCCCGCTCTGGGCCGACAGCCAATCTCGAGCGCCTGGAGTCCGCACCCACTCTCGAGCGCTCGGAGTATGCAACCAATCTCGCCCACTCGGGGTTTTCAGCCACTCTTGTCCACTCTCAGTCTCCAGCCATTCTTGGTTGCTCTCAGTCTCCAGCCACTGTCGCACGAATTCGATCAGCAGTGGGTATTCTCTTGTGATCTGTGTCAAAAGCTGCTCTCGCACGCTCTGACTCTGCAGCCAGTTTTTCCCTCTCTGGCTCTGCACCCAGCCTTGCTCGCTTTGGCTCTGCACCCAGTCCTCCCTGCATTGTGTCAGCAGCCAATCTCCCTCACTCGGGATCTGCGGCCAGTCTCTCTCACTCGGAGTATGTCCCTCACTCAGGGTAGGTAGCCAGTACTCCTGCTTGGGGGTATGTAGCCAGTCCCGCCCTGCAGGGCTCCGAAACCAGTTTCGGCCTGCGGGACTGTGAAACCACTGTAGCCCTCCAGGGTGATGATGCCAGCCTCGGACTCCGGTGCTCGGAAGCCAGCCTCGTACGTCCGGGCTCTTAAGCCATTCTCGCCCGCCAGAGCTCTGAAGCCATTCTCGCCCGCCAGAGTTCTGAAGCCATTCTTGCCCGCCAGAGCTCTGAAGCCAGCCTCGCCCGCTAGAGGTCTGAAGCCAGTTTCGGGCCCAATGGGTCTGCAGCCAGTCTTTCCCAACCCAGGGCTTCAGCCAATCTCGGCCGGCCGAGGTCCAACGCTGCAGCTGTCCTACACTCGACAAACGTAATACGCGCGACTTGGGCGGGTTTAACCCGGGCCTGTCCTCGGCTTGGGTCGACTGCGGCGAGATTGCTCTTCCCTGCATCTGTATCTGCTTCCAGTCCTCTACTCTTTGTATCCAGGCTACCGGATGCGTCTGTAGCCAATGATGCCCCCACTGGTTTTCTAGCCAGGCATTCCCCAAATAGTACTGCACCCACTCTCTCCCCCACGAATCATCTGCTTCTTGTGACTGTAACCAGGCGCGTCCATCTGGGTCCTCCAGCCAGTACCACAAATCCGGACTGCGGCCTCCTCGAAGCCATAGCAGACAGAGAAGAACTTGTAGTGGCTCCAGTGGCTGAACGACAAAGGATAGTGAGCGTTCTAAGTTCAGGGGATCGTGGGCTTGCATAACTTGGCTCTGCTTCTCCAATTCTAAGAGCGCATCCAGGAAGGTCGTGCTTGCTCGGATGTCTTGAATCATCAAGCGCAGCGAAGAACGAGCGAGTAGGGAGTGGGGTGACGGGATGCATTGTACTTGAGTGAGGTTACAGTTCGAAGGGTCGGAAACATAGTCACGAACAGACGAGTGATAGATGTTCACAGGAAGACTCTTTTCAGTAGGAATGTCCATAACAGACCGTAGTTGCACTAGTACTGACTCGACATCCCTGCCCTCTCCAGGGCCAAGAAGCTCCGAAATCTGTGAAATCGGCAGAGGGTCTGCAAGGGCAGCAACAATGGACAAATGCAGGTATGCTCGCCTGGGGTCGGCACATGAAGATAGAATATTGTCGTATAACTTGTACACCTCCGTTCCTGGTAGCAGGTCACTCGTCAGCTCGAGCATGAGCTGAAGCCGATCGCGAGGGTCATTGTATCCATCATCAACAAATTTCACCATCGTAGACGCCACGATGAAACGTCTCCCCGCTCGACTCGCCAGCCGTGCAAGTTCATCGCTAGTTGGCTGCGGGAAATTGGGACAGCGACTTCGCAGCTTCCTGAACGACTGCTCCAGAAAAATACAGATGTCATTGTCAACGTCTGCGCCGTCTAGCGATATGATTTTAGCGACACTCTCCCCGGTTGTTTTCACTGGTATCTCGCACACCAGGGGGCGTACCGCTTCTTCCTGAATGGCGTCGTGGATATGCGCTTCCGAGCGACTGGTGAGCAGAATGTGAATCACGGGCACATCAGGATCACAAAGAGCTTTGCCGAGGATGGAGATGAGATCAGTGACCTCTGTTTCGGAGGTGCATTCATCGATGGCATCTACCACAAATGCCGGAGGCGCACAACCACGCAACCTGAAACGTAGCCTTCGGAGAGGTTGAAGGAGGAGAGCCTCCATCTGGTCGTGAAGAGATTTGTCAGGATCTAGAAGGGCGGGATTCTCGCGGATAGCTCTGTCCACCTCCTCCCGGACGCTGGCAAAATTGCTGGCAAGTTGGTAGGCCAGCGTCGCAAAAAAATAACCAGTAGTGCAACGTTTCGTGTGCTTGCGCGAGAAAAAGAACGATCCCGCGAGCCGCTTTTCGGTAGTTGTCTGCTCTGTCACTTTCAGACCTCTCATCCTTTCAGCTATAGTGTACGCAACAGCAGATTTTCCGACACCCGCTGTTCCATGAAGCCAAATGATTCGACTCTTCTCTTTGTTTTCTAATAATCCACGGATATGGTCAAGAAGGTCCACCCGTGTGCCTTCCCAACATTTCGGATGGGGCTGGCGTTCGCGAGAGTCATATTCTGCGCCCTTAACAGCAACCTGAGATAACCTCTCCCAAGTTCCATCAGATGATCGTGGAACACCGGGAGCTATTGATGAGGTCAGATACGAGAGAAAGTTGTATGGGTAGAGGTACTGACATTGATCTAGACTCATGAATGAAGTACAAGTGTCGGGTTAGATAGTGATGATTATCTCGATGCACAATGTAGAAGTGAAAAATCAAAGTCTGATGGATGACCAGGATAAGTTGTGAAATGATACTTTAGCATCAGGTCGTCCAGTACCTGTGTTCGATGGTAATCAGGATGAACTGTGGGGAAATGCAGAAGGCGTAATGAGTCAACGTTCGACTGCTTCAGATCGGATAGAACAGTCTCAATGCTATGGAAAAAGAAAAGCTTGATTAGATGGTGGCGGAACGTAGTGAATAACGAACGGGCGCTTGTCCAGTATCTGGTTGCGTGAAGCTGCTGTGCAACCTGTGTTGATATCACTAAAAACAGAGTGGAACGTGAAGAAATAAGTTGGGGTGAGTCGTCGTCATTTGCAAGGTTGAACGCATTACTATTGTGGGGTGGTCCTGGCGCGATACATGGGGTATTCGGCTTATCTTCGAAGGCTGAAGTTGAGATGTAGAATCCATGTCTTGGGTCGTCCGAGCCTTGTTCCAGACTACGGGCGGGGGGCCGCCTCACATGACTCATCACCACAAGTTCAACAAGTCGTTGTCATCATTCAGTGGACATAGAGAGTGGTACCGTGGAAGGACCACTTGCAAGACTAAAATGTATTTCAAATTTTGATGCAATGGTGGTGCCCTGCCAGGCTTGGTGGTATGTGTACTACATAGTAGGTCCGACTCCTACGTGCAGACTCGGATTAGATAGGGCCACGCATTGGGAGCAACGACGCGTCATGGTTGTAAGTTGCAACTCAGGCTGGAGATTGACGAGGGCATAGATCTTGGACTGTATATCAACTGATTGGAGAACTCTACATCCCAAAACCTTTTGATTAATATCGAAAGTTCATTTCCAGTCTCATACTAATCTCCCTTAGTCAGAACGCACTAGGAATGGTCCTGGCGCACCTATTGGGTCTTCGAAGCTGAAGTCGAGACAGACAAGAAACATATTTCATCAGATGAGTCGCCCCAGCCTTGGTCATCTCCGACCCGCACTGAGTGAGCCTCTTACATAGTGCGCCCATGTACAACGAATTGAGAAACCGCGGACGTAACATGTACTTCACCTTCTGTAACATGGCGGTCAGCTTAGTCTCTGAAGTACTATATGAGGGAACTATAGTCTTTCTTTTGTTATAAACACACCACCCCAACCACAATGCACGCTACAGGACCGTCATCTCAATATTCCATCCGGGCAGAAGTCCCCTAGGCATGCGCCTTCGTATGCCCACTCAAGTACTGGCGCATTGACCTAACGATAATAATACCTTCCGTCGACCACCCTCTATAATTATCTAGAAGCATTTCTTTCATTCCAGCGTCACGCGTCACTGCTGTGCTACTATGTAGACCGCAGTCGTAATATATCAAAACAGCTCAGCTCATCAGCAAGACAAGAATAAATCATTCAATGTAACGTAACGTCCAGCCACGCACAGGAACAGCTTTGAGAACGAACAGCTAGCTGAACCATTGGCTGTCTTCGTACTCGTCACGGTCTCGTGGGCAGTGAGGTAGGCAGTTGCGTGTTCATCATCCCTCCGGATTTGACGAACGCTACGGTACCCTCTAAAGATGCATGAGACCGCCGCGGCTGCGCAAAAAGTAAAAGTATATAGAGTGTATGTGCCGAACCGTGCGACGGAGCAAGGTCAGCGAATTTGTCACGCACTGCCAACATCGGCACGAAAGAGCCCTCATTGACATTCGGGTGCCCATTAATATCTTGCGAACGGCGTGGCCCTGATGCCCGACATGCGTTTTTTTTATTAGGTTTGTGAAGTATCCTGGGGCCATTGCGCAGTATGCGTAGTGCATCAGCCGAACTGCGCGACAGTCTGCAAAACAAAGTCAGCGAATTTGCCACGCGGGCACGAAAGAGCTCTCGTTGATGCTCGGGTGATGTGTTGCAAACGGCGTCACGGGCCCTGATTTCCAGGCATGCATTTTTTTGGAGTCTGTGAAAGCATCCTCAGGGAGACTACGCGCAAGGTTTCCGACGGAGGTACTTTTAACCAGGGTGATCTCGCTGCCACAGGCGCAATGAATCGATCATCCCTGTGGCGCGGCAAGAACGTATGTATACTTGTATGAGCCTTTCTTCTGTGAATAGCAACTTGCGCGGCATAGCATACTGAACCAAGGCCGAGTCTGGTATAAATATTAGCGCTAGGCATCGTCTATTAATATGTTTTGTTTCCGCTGCGCTCGGCGCTCACTGCGTTCTCTCCAGTGATGCAGGCGTGCAGGCGTCTCCATGGAAGGTATCAATCGTTGCCCGCTGTCGCTTGGCCACACGCCAAGCGCGTGAACTCCTTATGGCGTTAGTGACGTTCCCTGCTGTGCGTGCCTCCACTTCAACAAGACGGCCTTGGCGAGAATCTGACAGGTCAAGCTCCCGCGAACGAGTGACAGTCGTGGATGAATTAACAAGTACCTGTCAGTCTGATTTGGTTTCGGGGTGCGGTTAATGTGCGCTATCAGCACAAAGAGAACCTTGGCAAGGTTGTGATCTTACCGATACAGGGGAAAAACACCCGGGTAACTTTTGGTCGTGGTTGTGCTTGTTGAGAAGAGGTTCGACACATGTATGTAGTAGATATGAATGATTTGAGTGCTCGTCGGAAATGTCTACTCGTCATCTCTAAACCGGATGCAGAATAAAGATGCAGAAGATGTAGATCTATAAGGGTATTCGAGACGAGGCAAGTACCAGCGCATGCGTGAACTCTATTCGCTGATAATGCGGCACCGAGAGAGAAGTAAAACCTGCAATATCAATAAAGGAGCTTCCATGCTTTTACTATATGAAGTGCAGCGAGTTCAAGAGAGTGGAAATGAAACTCTGAATGAGAAGGTTTCGGGATGTGGGGTTTTGCCAGACGGCCGAAGAGCCGATAGGTCGTGAGAGGCGGCGACCACTGACTCGGACAAGAGTTGAATGAAAGCGAAGTGGATGGTACTTACCTATTAATTATTTAACTAACAGCTAGAACAAAGATGGGTCCTAGTGGGTATATAAATATACAGGCCAATGGCAAAAGTAGTATGGAAACGGGAATTCAGAATAAGAGTAAGTAAGTACGTACTCGTCTAAGTTGGAGGAATATACAGGCTGTGCGTTGACTGGAGTCAGTCTCGACATATAGTCTATTACTATAGAGCCCTTGATGAGACAATGTGTGCCTTTCTGGTATGGGCGCGTGGATCAGGTGTGGTGGAAAGGAAGACCATGTTAGGATATGGCAGCTACAGGGACCCGGCGGGATCATCCGTCCGTCCCCTCCCGTCCATGCCCGATGCCTAAAAAAACATGGAATTTATCGAAACAAAAGCCAACCGGTTCAGTTCACAATGTCCAAATATTAACTTGCTTCCTTCTGGTCCTCAACTATTTTTGCAGACCTTTCTCGTCGCTCTCCACCATCAGTCACGATGTGCCCTGCCAGCGACTCTGACAACGACCACGACAATTGCGACGACCCTTGTACTTGCCGTCCTTCTCTCCCCAGAATGAAGTCATGCTTGAAGTCTTCCCCCTCCCATTCGGGAGCTGCCACTCCAGTCCATACGGACCCAGACACTGAAACCATCCCCTGCTGCAAGAAACGTGTTGCGTTTTCCGAGGAAGGAACTGAGCAAGTCTTTCAGGCGGACGAGTGGGATCGTACTCCTACCGAAATTGCACAACGCCTCTCATACGAGTCAGTCACACGACCATCTATTTTTTCGCTCTAACATGCTCACTAATGTGACTCTAGGGACGTACTCGAGCTCAAGATGATTCAGCGTTCGCTTCCTCGAGCTCAGCAGCAACATGACCCGCTTTCATCTCGACCTTACTCGAGCGTATTCCTTCGCCATGTCCCAATACCCCTTCTTCCGCTCAATCCTACCACCATATCTGCCTCAGGCTCACCAACCTCTGTCCCCACTTCCCCGTCATCTCCCCCATCATCACCTCCCATCCGTTCTCCTCATTCTAGTCCACCACGGAGAACAGGTTATCCCGCACTCGACCTCCATCCCAACTCCATCTTCTTTTCATCTCCACCCAAGCGCAGGTCCAAACCCACCTCTCCACCACAGACTCAGCCTAAACCGGATAGCTCCACCCCTCCTCTGTCACCTCCTTCATTCAAGGGTTTCAATCCCCATAACGTACCTGTCGTCACACCCCTTCCACCCGCTCCGTCAGAGCTGAGACCACATAACATCGCTGTTCCTCCTCCTCCTGTACCACCCGCTCGCACTACCACCTTTCCTCTCCCACCCATATCGAGCAACCTTCCCCCGCCTAAACGCTTCGCCTTTCTCCCTCTTTTAGACAGTACCAGTTCATCCTCATCCAAAAGAGAGAGCGAGCAAGTACCTTCTCCCCGAACAGAATCAACTCTTTCCCCTGCCCCCTCACCCACGCGCCACGACCACCACTACCCACGGTCCGACTCCTCCTTATCCGAGATGGAAACCTGCTACTCCTCCGACACCGACTGCTCCGTCTTCGCCTCCGACACCGAATTCTCAACTCCCTCTCTAACCACCGCCTCCCTCGCATCTAGCAGCCCACCTGAATCCCCACGAATGCCATACACCGACAGCCCCCCATTCGAGCAGGACAACTTCATCCTGAACCTCGATACAGACCCAGACGTCGACGCTACACCCGTCCCAGATTCATACTTCCCACGCATGCCCACGCCGATGTCCATGTCCCCGCTCGCTCCCACCCCCACGCTTAACCCTGTATCGAGCTTCCACTCCCACTATCCCCACCACCCTCCACTCCAAACCCACGCCGACACCCAGACAAAACCAAGCCTCATGGCTGTTCCCTCTCCCGAACTCCCAGCGCCCTCCCCGCTCGATCTGTCCCAACGACATGCGCTTGTGTCAGGGTCGAGGAAGAAGAAGCTGTCGATGTTGCCTATAGTGGCCCTCGCCGAGGCGCCTACGTCGCTAAATACGAGAGGCAGGGAGGGTTACGAGTATGAACAGGGACAGATACAAGGATACCCTCGAGGACAAAGTCAAAGTAGGAGCCGGCAGCTCAGTCTTTCGCGGTCTTAAATGGTGGATGATGGTCAAAGGGTATTGAACAGGGACAAGGGTTTATCAAACTTTTGATATCCTCTTATCTTTTTCCCCCGCAGCAAACACATCAATTACGCATCCTATATCATGACATGGCATTGGCTGGCAGGGAGGTAGAGCGGGGAATGCACGTGTGGGGGCCATACATGGTGCTCCTCCCCTTTCCGTCTCTGTCCCTTCCATTATCCGTTCTTGGAGCCGCCGCCGGCGCTATTAGTTGTTTGTTCGTTTGTCATTCGCATTTTTTTCTACATTTTTTCAGTCGCTGGGTCGTTATCATCTCATTCGACCCTCCTGCACCCTCTCCGTCCCCCCCTCTCCCCCTCTCCCGTCCTTCCTTCCATTCCATCTCTCCTATCTTTATCGGACTCGTCTACTTAGACTACACTTCTGCACTCATTCCACCCCATTCCATCTCCCACTTTTTCTCTTGCATCTGAACCCGAACCCCCCACACTCTCACGATTCACTCCATCCCGTCGACGGATGTATCATATCATACTTCACATACATGCCCAACTGCCCAGCTGGTTATTACATATACATACTTGCTTAGACTTGGATTTTCAATATTTAATGAACGCTGAATGAGGATTTGATTATTGGTTTATTGGTTATTGACAGAGTTATTTGCGTCCGACCCGGGTATGTAATCTTCGAGTCGTGAACTTGTGAGGAACGACTCCAACACACATACCAGTTAGCATCTACTATTTATGTATCATGTCCGAGATAAGTATACAATACTCAAAGTGCGAGAAGCGCACGTATGTATAAGACGCCAAAACAATCATGCTACCGAGGAGGGCTCAGGCGACCTAAATATCCCCAAATCCGTCAGAATTTACTTTCTCTATATACATATAAACAGTACTCACTCAGTGGTCATCACGCGGGCGTTCTCTTTTCCGAGCTCGGGTAGGGCGACTACAGGCGTTCTGGGAGGCCGTGGCGTGAGAAGGAAGTGGGGCGCTCATACAGTACGACTCTCTCACCTAGGTCGCACTGGAGGCATATTGGTCCTGATCATCGGATTCAATGCGCGGCTGGATGCGATCATCCTATCAGTATTCAATGTCAATGAACGAAGGGTGACGATAAAGGCGAGTAGCGTCGTACATAACGCAGGATGCTGGTGAGATGCTTCGTCAGTACCGTGACTCGTGGATCCGCTGCAAGGGTTGAAATATCACCCACCTGGGCATATGAAAAAGATGTTCATGACGTCTTGTTTATTTTTCACGCGTCAACGAAGTAATCCAGAATACACACGTGGAGCTCACAATTTAAGTTCAGCCATGAAAAGATCTAAAGGGCATGGTGCAATTTCAGTGCGAGAACAACAAAAAGAGGGACGCGAATGAGGAGAACGCACGAGTGGTATGAAGCTGGCCAAGAATACGATTAAGAAGTAGATGATGCCCTGGCTATACATGGCTGTCCGGAGTGAGAATGACGATGAGGATCGCCAAAGACCAAGGATTGTTATTTTCAGCAGGAAAAAGTCAAAGATCGCAGCTGAATCACAGTGAATTCCTGGCATTTTGATAACAGTGTCCAACACTCACTGTACGTAGCCGTCACAGCGGAGTACAAAGGGTTCACGTCCAAGAATCCGCAGCCTCCCCAAGACGGAGATACCTGCGAACCCCACGAATCTGTTGAAGGTCAATACCTCGTCGTGCACTTATGTGTAGGAGATGCTTGCCAAATGTCAACGTGAACCAGTGCCCTAGGGTGACGAATGCTAACAACAGACAGACAGAACGATGACTCCTCCAAACGGACCATCTTCAAGTCATCGGCATGGTACAAGTGAGAGACATCAAGAACAAGAGACTCACGACACGATCACGAGATTCGTCGATGCACAAGCAATGACGACATTCCCAGAGAACTGGGGGGAAATGAACGTCAGACAAACTTCGTGGCAAGCGGACGTGCTGCCTACCGCCAGGAATTTCAATGCAGCTGTAGAAGATGATCGACAAGTATAATGAGGAAACTCTGCGCTCAACTTGGATCAAAACGCTTACTATCGCAATCAAGATGCAGCGCGAAGGGACCGAACAATACGGCACTAAAAAAAACTGGACGTGAGCACGAGTATGTGTGAGGTGATTTGTAAACTGACGATAGAGTGAGAGACACGAGAAGGAATATTCGGCCAACTAAGTAGGAAACCTGAAGTCGATTGTAGCGTCTGGCAAATATCGTGGAACGCGGCATGTAGGCTCACCAATGGCCACCGAAATGGGAGCTGACGGCGGAGTAAAGCACCTTCGACCTGGAAGGACTGTAAATAAGACCACCTTCCAAAGGCCTCGTCAGCATCCCTTCTGTCAAATTTTGGAGGGTAGACTACAGGAAAGCGCACCAGTATAATCCCAGCGAAATATGGGTGACGTCGACGAAACCAGTCGTGCATTTGCTGATAACTTCTGGATCGTGCCAATTGACCATCTTTTTAACGGGCTGGGGCAGAAATTGCGATATCTAATGGGTCTGCTCAAGAATCGCGAATGGAGATGGTCGTGATTCTGTCACAGCATGAGCCACGTCACAGCTGTTCGAATCCAAAGAAACGAACCGGAGGTGCGATGAAAATGATTTGAAAGCACCATCCTGGGCGTGAGGGTGTGTATGGGAAAGATTGATACTATCATACACGTGCCAGCTTCGAGTGGACGCGTTCAAGTGGACAAGTCAGGTGATGATATGATTGAATCATGATTGTTACGCTCACCATCGACAGCGCTCAGTCCCAAACTTCAGATATTAAATGATGCCAAGGTCATACAAGTCGTCCCCTGTTGACGGCGTCAGAATGACGCATCTACGCATTCAGCGGCAAAGGCAGGCGCTCACACTTTACATGCGGCATATTCCGTGCTTCCGTTAATTATGACGACGACGAACATTTGTGTCACCTTATGTCGGCACGATGTATTTCCGAAATTCTCGGCCTGTACTGGCATTCGTTATTCGCATCATTATTGCAATGAATGTTAAGTAGTTCTTTGGATCAGAGTTGCTTGGTGGCGCTTTTGCCCAGTGCTGCAGCACTTCATCCTTTAACTCCCCACCAACCTTTAAGGACATCCAACGATGCTCGACGCCGAACCTGGGTTTTACTTGGCTACATCACTCTTCGTGCTCGTTGGTTTGAGCTGGTGTCGAAAGCCTTGGAACAATCGTTCGCATCTCCCGCTTCCCCCCGGTCCTCCCTCCCTCCAAATAGTGGGAAGTATCTTCAGTCTTCACGATCGTCTTAGGTCTTTAATGCCTGGAGATCCACATATGGTCGGCACAACATGGCGAGAGTCTCATGTTATTCTCAGGTGACCTAGTCTACGATCGTATGGGGAACAAGCGTATCCTCTGAGGAGGTCGCGAAAGATCTCTTTGAAAGACGTTCCTCCATATATTCGGATAAACCACAGTTGATTGTGTACGAAGCGTGAGTTTACACCCTTCGAATATGATATAAATGTCGATACCAATAATGGAAGCCTTCCCTTTCCGTACGTTCTCGCGTGCGGCGATGGCTTGTAGTTTCATCTCAATGACTCATCTAGTCTTATAGCTGCCTACCTGGTTCCCTTGTGCCACATTCAAGCAAGCGTCGGTCAAGTGTCTGCAGGCAGGCCGCGATGTTAGGGAGATCCCCTTTCAAATGGTAAAAGAGAAGATGGTGAATCACCTCACCCGGTTGATAGAGGTACAACGAACTAATGAACCGCAAACAGTCTAACGGACAGGTGCCACTGTGCATGGTGGTTGATACTACGAACAGGATGAATGGCTTTGAAGACGACGTCGTTGAAACTGCAATAAAGGAGGCTGCTTCCATTGCATTCGCAGGTACACGAGCTGAAGAAATCTTCCCGCTAGATGCTAAACTGTCCTCTTGCATCTTCAGGCGCGGCTGAAACGGTAGGTATCACACTCGTTAAATTTGTCAGTGGTAATTATTTTACCATCGGCTCAGAGTACTTCTACTTTACTCGTGTTCCTTCTAGCTATGGTACTCCACCCAGAAGTACAAGCAAAAGCATATGCAGAGATTTATCGCATCGTTGGCAATGATAGACCTGATTTCGATGATAGACCAGCGTTGCCTTACGTGGACGCTATTTTGCGTGAAACATTCAGGCGGTACTCCGTGTTTCCGTTGGGTTCGTACACCATACCACCACTACTCTTTAACTTATTATCCGACGGTATTGTCAAGCATTCCGCACGCAATAACGACCAGTGACATCTACAAAGGCTATTACATCCCTAAAGGTTTGTATGATGCTCGTTTACCGAAGGTCGCTGATGCCACGGATTGTTAGGTGTCGTTGTGATTTCGAACACTTGGCAAGCTCACACTACGTTTATAGTAGATTTCTCAAAATGACCAAACCTTTAGGGGCGATGACGCACGATGAAAAGAAGTACCCCAATCCTGATAAATTCAAGCCAGAGATTTCTCAAGATGGGTCACGAGTGATACGATGCGTTTAGGCTTTGGGTGGGGTCGCCGGATGTGGTAAGCCCATTTATATATGCCCCTGTGCCTTTTGCTAAAAGACACTGGTCAGTGTGGGACAGCATGTCGCGGACGCGTCAATATGGATCGTGATCGTGAGCTTCCTTGCCGCTTTCACAGCCCACAAAAGCTCTCGATGAGTATGGCAAGGAGATCCCAGTCGTTCCGAGGTTCTCCATTGGTGTAATAGTGTTCGTAAGGTTCTTTCCGTCCGTCCCGAGTTGTCTGCTGATCTCTTGATATTTTAGTCATCCTGAGAAATTCCCCTGTCGAATTGTCCCCCGATTCCACAATGCATTCTGTGGAGACGCTGACACAGCTGACTGGCATAGGTTTGTCTGTCCGCATCGCCTGCGAATTCTTAGACTAACGCAGGTATAGTAACAGAGCAATCTTGATTGTCGTATATATATATGTATAGTATAAAGCGCACGACTGGCATGACAAGAAACATGGCATGACTGCGAATACTTAATATGACGAGTAAGTACTGCTCTGGTCGTGACTCCTAGACGAGCGGCGGTATTTTGTGCGGTAAGAAGACATCTTTATCCTTGTTCTCTGCGTACCAGACGACATCATGAGCGATCAGGATCTGTACCCTCGGGACCTCTAACAACAACCCCATTCTGCGAATATTCTCCTCGGCGACTTCTTTGTCCTCGTGTACGCATGTCACAGCGCCCGTGTTTGTGTCAACACGATATGCGACTTGCATCTTCCCAGTGATCAAATCAGGGTGATGAGCTGAATCTCCGGCCAACAGGATCCAAGCACCATCTGGGGAAGTGCGCGCAAGGATATTAATGTGCCCATCAACATGCCCTGCAATAAATACAAGCATCAGTGATACTCCCCTCCAGTCTCATGCATGCTGCGGACAAGTACCTGATGCATCGATGATATACATACTACCATCACCGAAAAGATCCATTGCGCGCGGGTAGGGACCAATTGCCACATTGAGGTCAGAGGCTGTGATGAAACGTGTGCGGTCTTCCGGAAAACTTATGGTTGAAAAATATCCTGGATTGGGGGAGGAACCGCGATCTAAGGCTTTCTTCGAACCTTCTCCAAGGACGAACTCAGCATTCGTAAATGGGGAGGGATCTCCGATACTGAGGTGAAATAAGTTAGGCAGTGAATAATATCTCGGGCCCGGAACAGCTCACTGATCCCAATGGATGTGGCTGAGGACTACCACGTCTACGGAAGAAGGAGAGACACCACCTGCCTCCAACGACTCTACCGCCGTCTGCTTCACATCGGGTAGAAAAATGTCGCATGCAGAAGGCGCGAACTCTTTTATGTTTCTTCGAATTCCTAGGTCGAAAACTACTCGCTTGTTGCTCTTCGAGTGACAGAGGAAGAATGATAGCGTGGGACAAACTATCGGATCATCCGGTTGATCCCCAGCTGCGATTAGGCCCAAAGGGACACTGAGATGTCCAGCCTCAAGGGCAGATACATCCATGTACGCCTGGTCATCAGACGGTGGTGGAAGTGAAGATGCGGTCTCTGCGGGCATTGGTCGAGTGAAGCAGGTCCAAGACTCACGACATTGCCTATATATAAGAGAGGGTGGTACATAGCGGGAAGCTGATGGTCACCGGCCTTTTTTGCAAATCAGTTTGGGAATCCAACGGTCTTCACGGCGTAGCCTAGACTGTTTAGCAGTGGAAACCATGGGAGTAGGTGGCAATAACTTAACGGCGATGACTCCACAATGGGTATTCAATTGACGCAATACGTGGCTGCATGACATATGAAGTATACGCAGCTGGTTGCTTGCTTTCACAGGATGTAGTCCCTACCACCTCATACTGCTGACATTGTAGAATGAGACGGTAGATACTACGAGTGCCGATCCCGGGGACGTAGTTGCCATAGTGCAGTTCCTAGTAAGGATATCGAGAAATAAGTTAAGAACGATATTGCGGCTATTAATTTTTACACCACTACCTTTAGCTACAAGGCTCTATAGACAAAGAGTTGAATATTTGGCTGCAAACATTCATTTCAATGCCCCCAGATCCTCACTCGTGCTACTACATAGGAGTATGGTCGCATCATGGAAGTCGAGAGCATGGGGAGATGCACTGATACAACTTAAAAGTACTTTACAACGCATAGTTTGTTGAGGAAGTTCAAACACCGACCGACCCGGACAGATCAAAATTTGATGTTTCGCCACTCCTACTATCAATTGCAAGTGCAGCGCATTGTTCCGTCAATGCATCATGATAGGAAAGTGCAGTGCTGGGCCACGAGTGCTACCTATAAGTAGGCAGTTTTCCTTCTATCAGACAAAGAGTTATTAATAGCTAGCACGGCCCAAGACTAAAAGAAGTTCGACTAACGCGATTTCAGTAGCGCAGTAACCTAGTAGGGCCTTGTAGGTAGCGCTCAAAGACCTCGACGTGCTTCTCGATATTCTTTCCTAGAGTGCTGATTGCACGACTTGCTAGTCAACTTATCAGTCAGTATACGTGAGTCTAATCAACGTTCTCTACAGGATGAATTTGCGCTGAAAGTCGAAACAGCCTTCAAATCAGTGCAGAGCCTATTCACGAAACGGTCCTCTGGAGCATAATGGGCCACTGGCACATGGGAAGCTTTCAGCTTGCATCGCATTTTGAACGCCAACTTTCATTTCACGAGCTCATGAATTCAGAACAACGCACAGGATCTTTGATCTGTTTCAGTCTGTTTCCTTTCTCGCATGTCGACACGTGAAATGTTTTTCATATATCGGGCTGTGGAGCAAACCGCATGACTTCTTGGCGTCTACGGACCCATAAAGTAGGTGGTCAGGTTTCCCGACGCACGCGGAGTGATCATGGCCAGTTCTCCTGGTACACCATTTTATCTCACTGGTGATGGCATAGAGACGATTTCTGCCTTCCAGAGTGCTTATTATCTGGAAGTAGCGTGCTTCACACTTCTGGTTTATGATCTATTGACTACCTTTGGAGAGGAGGTGTGTAACGTCTTATCACTCGTTGATACTTTCCCCAACATGTTTGCATCTCAGGTTGAATACTTCTGGTCAGGGCCATGGAGTGTTTCGCGTGTTTTATTTTTCTTGGTCCTACAATTTCTTTCTGAAGTAAGCCTTCATCTGACGATGGGGCTTTAGAACCGATATCTTCCGTTGGTTATCATGATGTAGGTCTCATCAGTTACTGTCAAGGGATGACCTGACATTATCTGTGCATATCCAAGACCAACGAATGTTGGCAAGTATTGCGGCTCTTGATTCCAATCATTCAATGAATTATTCGACTTTTCAGTGTTTTTTGGTGTCGACATATCAGCACAGGTTTGTTAGATCTTTTCAACTTCATATTACTCGGAGCTAATTGAGACCTATCCCAATTGTAATACACTCAGTCGTAAGCCTGAACTCGCTTGTTAAAGCTTCTTATCGACTAAATACCGTTCAAGGTGCACTCGATGGATCTACGCCGGATTCGAGCTTTCAATGATTGCAGTCAGCATAAACCAAGGTTCTAAAGCGGTCTCCTTTAAGTTATCACCTCATCTCTGAAACGCTACAATAACAGGAATCCTCTTCCTGCGCGTGTGGTACATGTACTCACATAGTACCCTTGCACGAGCTGTAGCATGTTTTAGCTATGCAGCATGCACTGTGTCCTCCATGATATTGTTAGGCTTGAGTCTTCCGTCTCTGGAGTCATATACATCCTCTACGCAGATTGAGTTGGAGATCATATCACACTTTCCAGTATGTTCTGCGCCTTCGCCTTCAATGATATGGAGGGTTTTCCTTCCAAGCATGGTCATCCATACAATCTTGTTTGGGTTCACGATCGCGCGTGTCGTGCAGGTTTCTCACAACTTGCGGATGGATCAATTGATGTGGCGTCTAGTACGAGAGTGAGTACTTTCCCTTGGTATTATATCAGCACACTCACTACTTGTTCAGTGGTGGTCTTGTCTTCTTCGTTTCGATGGGTGAATGATGAGTTAACTTCTTCTATGGAAGCATGCTGAACAGTACACTGCAGCCTCGGCCACCTTTTCTGCGGTTGGGGCTCTTTTAACCTGGGTGCCCGTCGTGAGTCGTCCATTATTCTCTTCGCTCATGTAGCGCCTAAGGCCTGGAGCTTTACAGATCAATGCACCAGCAACCTGGTCAAAGTAAGTCCCAGTGCAATTGCGTGCATCGTCGCAGTGTGCTAAACAGAATCATTGTATTATTATATAGCTCTCAACTGGCAATCAGCGCGGTTGCAGTATCTCGGCTTATGCTCAGCATACGTTCACTCGCTGGGAAGTTGGGCATCAACCAAGATTGGGTATTCAACCCATCTGAACTCAGCAGGGTAAAGTGGAGGGCGGCCTCTGGTGATTATGGTCGCAGTATAGTGATCGAGATGGACACGCATGAACCAGTACTTAGCAGTACTAGTGACCCGGGATGTTCAAAATTGATTTGTTAGGATACTTGAGGAAAGGTACATTCTTTGCTCGTCTTTTGGCATACATAGTGAAGGGGAAGGCACTCGCCAGAGAAAGTGACACGAACAAGCCATTCGAATTTCGGAGGAAAAAAAACAAAGGAAGCATCGTGAAAAAGCATGACGAGAGGGCTGCGCTACCAAACAAACTCGAGTTAGCAAAGGAAATGAAAGTTATGGTCACATTCAATGTGGAAACCGATCTGGACATGGCCAATGGAGCTCGCGGAGAAATAACAGATCGTACTTGATGAACGCGAAACAGTATCCTCGCCCACGGTTCCGATCGTGGAACTGACATAACTCTCCAGGATATATTCTCATCAAGATGAATCGTACGAAGGCAGTTCAACTCGAAGGACTAGAGAAAGATGTCTTACCGTTAGTTCCGCTGGAACATTTACGATTTTCACGGGAAAGGGCTAAAAACGATCAGGAGACAGCTGCCTGTCACGCCAGCATATTCGTTCAGACTATAGATCACAAGGTCAGTCACTCAGTCACTCCGTTATAGATATTGCAACACCTCCTAGTGGTGGGCTCACACCATTCAACGTGTATGTTGCCCTATCATGAGGCCGCGGTCGTGACAATATTCGGCTGTTACGAGATTTCGATGAAAAGTTGATGATGTCACATCTATGAACACTTGCGAGTTGAAGACGAGAGATTAACGAGGTTGGACGTGGAGACGGAGAAATGGTGGTATCAAAAGACGTAGAAATCAGGAGAAGAACTTATTGATATGTAGTATGTAGTCGCAAAACCAATAGACATAGTAAAATCGCCAATACTATGCATAACCTTATCTTTCAGCCACAATTACAAGCTGTGAGTGACCTTGTATAAACAAGGTAACGTATTCCCACCATTTATCTAATCCAAATTTTTATAACGGAGTGACTGAAGAAGATAGTAAGTACGATATACATAGCAGAAGTAATGGCGACACGTCTTCCTCCTCCGAAAAGACTAAAACTCTATCACGGTGTCGCAGAGCCTGATTCCGAGCCTCCGAAAGCCTCACCTAACATCGTTGTTCAATTTGTGTATGAGCATGATGGCACACCGCTAGCACCCGCCGTGAACCTCCCAGCGAATGTTGCGCGCGAAGGCCTCGAAGCACTTGTCAATCAGCTGCGTACAAAGGTAGGCACTTGCCATATCGTCACTTGATATGCGCTTTAAAATTGTTTTGTGACCCAGGACGACAACGAACATGTACCATTTGCTTTTCATGTTGCTCTTCCTGAGGAGGAGAGAAAGCCAGATGCTCCGACGCGAATCGTGATATCCAAGTCAATAGAAGCAGATATTCTGGGACACCCATCTCATTCTTTCTCGGAAGAAGACATCCTGGTAGTACGTTGCGCTCCACAGTCTGTTTTCAAGGTTCGCCCAGCTACTCGATGTTCCGCCACGCTTTCAGGTATGTTCATTGTGTATTGGGTCGCATCGATAGATGTTAACATCGTTGTATGTCAGGACATTCGTCGCCAATATTATGCGCCTCATTTTCTCCTACCGGTAATCTATTGGCGACTGGTTCGGGCGACACTCATGTTCGCCTATGGGATCTATATACTGAAACACCATCACACACATTGATCGGTCATGCCGGATGGGTTCTGTGCGTAGAGTGGGATCCCCTGGAATGCAAACTGGCAAGTGGCGGCCACGATGGTCATGTACGCCTTTGGGATCCTAAAACTGGGAAACCGCTGGGTGATGCGATGAAAGGCCATTCAAAATGGGTGACGTCCCTGGCATGGGAGCCGGTGCACTTGTGCGTTGTTGCCTATGACACTCACTCAGCCATACTCACTTCTGAACCCATCAGGAACCCCTCGACCCCGAGGTTGGCGTCCTCATCCAAGGATGGAACTGTGCGAGTATGGTCGACTACCACACGACAGTTAGAATACGCACTTGGTGGTCACACCGCCAGCGTTAACGTTGTTAAATGGGGAGGCGGTGGTTTGAATGGTCATGGGGTACTATATACAGCCAGTAGTGACCGTACGGTCAGAGTATGGGATGCACGAGGGGTAGGTATCTCCTTTCATATGCAATCCTACCGCTTAATATTATTTTACAGGGGAAGCAGCTCCATATTCTGAAAGACCACGCGCATTGGGTGACTACACTTGCTCTCAACACGGATTTCGTACTTCGCACTGGACCGTTCGATCACACCGGAAAACGACCATCATCGGATGAGGAAGGTAAATTCTCAATTGCCCTTCTTCCGTTAGATTCATCATTAATGTGAACATCAGCTCAAGTACTTGCTCTCAAAAGATATACTGCGCTGGTGTCACGAACGCCAGAGCTGTTGATATCGGGTTCAGACGACCACACCCTCTTCCTCTGGTCATTATTTGCATCTTCAAATGCCGAACCGGGAGGAGGAAAGACGAGGCCCTTGACCCGTTTGACTGGTCATCAGCGGCAAGTATCTCACGTTGCTTTCTCGCCCGATGGTCGGTGGGCAGCGAGTGCTGGGTGGGATAGCGCAGTGCGATTATGGGATTGCTCGGGTGAGTTACATATCTGCATTATGTCTGATGACAGCTCGATTCATCTTTTTCTGGTGCCTCGCAGGCGCTGGGCAGCTGGGTAAATTTGTAGCTACACTGCGTGGACATGTCGGTCCCGTCTACCGACTTGCTTGGAGCGCAGATTCGCGAATGCTGGTGAGCGCCAGCAAAGATGCGACCGTCAAGGTAAGTTCGACATGCACGCAGGATTGATTCGTGTGATGGACATGTTACAGATTTGGGACCTCAAAACATACAAAATTAAGTCGGACCTTCCTGGTCATACAGACGAGGTCTACTGTGTGGATTTTGTCGCTGATAAGGTGGTTAGTGGGGGGCGCGATCGGACTGTGAAGATGTGAGTTGATGCTCCGTTTTCCGTGCATATGTGTGCTGACGTTGCTTTGCAGATGGAAGAACTAGCTATACCAGATTGCTTTCGTGATGAATATTAGCGTCATGTAATGCCCTCCGGTTCATTACCAGGGGATTAAACCTGTACATGTGACGTGATGTTATTTTGATCGTCTATGCTAGAAGCTAGTGATACCCCAACCTACCGTACTTGTCGGGCTGTACAGCGTTGTAGGCGCCGCCTCATTTTTTTCTGAGGAGTATAAAGCGGACTGTATATGCGTGTTTGACTCGAGCTACATCGCACTGGCCACGGCGTGCATTCGAATTCCCAGAGCCCCCCCACCTACAAGTCCCAATCCGTTCGATATCTTTACCGATCTCTTAATATCACCCGGATGGCGCCCCAAGAAAAATGTAGGCATGCCCGTCGTAGGGTAAGATGCTTTGTCGATAACTTCTGATGTATCTGATGTCCAAACTATTGTCGAACAGGTAGATGAAGACGTGAGGGCGTATCAACAGAGGGTAGTGCAGGTATGCACGGCCTCGAAATGTGCAAAATGTATGAAAGGGGACCAAAGTCCCTCCCGTAAGCGCTGTGCTACAGTGAGTGAACAGCGATTCCTTCAAGTGAATGGACCAGTCCCGACGCGATTCTACATAGCAAGGGTGCTTGTGTCGCTGTCCGCGATCAATCCATATACCAACTCAACGACCACAAACAGACAAACAACGCAAGTGAGCTCTTACATCCATGAACAGACTAATGACATTCTACCCACGACAGTAGGGATGTTCCCCCTACAGCCTCGATAACTTCCGCCCATGGAAGCGCTACCACCTCGACTAGTACGAGCGACGACGCGTCAAGCGTGAGCTATGGCAGGGTTGAGGGAAATATGGAAGGCGAGACGATAAAAATAATTAGCCTGCAAGCAGGCTCATTCTAGCATGCATTGCATTTACTCCTTGAATTGACGAAGTTGGACAAGTTGGGCAGGAGTAAGCGTAGAAAGACCTAGTCATTACCTTATTGAAGCTCCCAGGAATCAATATTGAAACTTACGTCATGCATGATCTCCCCCTGAGTCTGTATGCATGAGTAAATAGGAGCCTAGCTCGGGACTCAGCGCTCAACCTCGAGCTCTCCTGCATGCAATATTATCGATGTTAGCACGTCGGATTACGCGTTGCTACCTTGCACTTGCGAGCCAGTACTTGGCCTAGTATTTGTATCATCAAGTTTGCCAGTGTGGGCTTCAATACCCAATCGTTGTAGACTGCAACAACTCTTCGGATCGAACCTGCTCGGGTACCATCCCAATGGCGCCGCCCGCCCGCCATAGGTCTCTTGCACATATCACCTGGGTGTGTAGAACGAGAGTGAGAAGCATCATCAATAGTACTGTGCACAAATAAACATCTGATAATCGGATATCTAGACCGTCGTCAAGAAGTCCAGTCAGCACAAGCAGCCATGTACTACGGCCCTGAAACGTGCCAAATACTTGCAAGGAGGACAAAGGGCCAGACCGTAAGCGCTATAGTACAATAATTGAACAACGACTCTTTCAGGTAAACGCAACAGTACCGACCCTGTTCCACAGCTGGGGCCACGGTGTCGGTGTATCTGCCCGCGATTCGTCGGTATAGGAAATCAATAGCTGCAGAAAGGCGAGCAATAGCTTGTGAGGATATGCACAATATCGCAGACTGCCAACTCATCAACATTCCACTGACCGCATGCGCGAGAACTACCGGACAGGTAGTATGTGTACTCGTTCTGCTTGTGTCTTTTCGTCCCTGTCACATACCACATTGGACTTTGCACTTTGTCGTCATCGCCACCTGGCCAATTTTCGAGTACTGGCCGATGCCAGTCTCGTATCCAATAGTATCTGACGTTCCACATGTCGTTGAATGTTCAGGTGAATGGTGCAGAGATCGATAGGAATGATACATCACAACTTCGCGCCAGCAATGACTGTAATAGGTTATGAAATCAATACGTTGAGCGTTGCAAAAGATACGTGCAGATGGCGATGAGTGCTGTTTAAGAAATATGATTAGTGCTGTTTAAGAAATATGATTACTATTAGGTGAAACCTATCAATCAGAGTATGTGAGGATCGCGAAACTTTAAACGGCGAAAATGGGTAGATTAATGATGACCATCAGTATATTGAGCAGAAAAACAACAGATGAAGAGCCGGAAGCGAGT
>PVYJ01000839.1:8871-20171 GCA_002995095.1 Rhizopogon sp. AM-2018a | reverse complement strand
CTATGTAAAGTAGAGTACCCAAACTTGAACACCGCGCAAAACGAGCCCATTGCCTGGTTTGGCCGATTTTGATGGTCTAATACGAGAATTTCGTCCTGTCCCTGGGCATGTCATCTGCAGCAAAGCATTCCTGGCGCTTATGTACATTGTACGCTTGTTGCAGCGTCGCAGTCCCATGTTGCGTAAAGTTGTTGGCCCCGGCGATGTCATCGAACTTGAAATCCTAGCAGTTGACGAAGTGAAATTTCATAGCACATCATGATGTAGACGGACGACTTTCAAAATTTTAAGCAGCGTGCGGGTGGAATCGGGGAAGAGGTACCATGTAAATGTAGTTGATAGTTTTACTGAATGCGGGGTCGAGGTTGTGCCGATTTATTCATTACCTCTCGCGACGAAAGTGCTCAGTGCTGACAGCGTTATTACTCACCGTTTACATCTGTCTTACGAATGGGATTACAGAGGTGAGATAACTGTGGAGGCAGTAGTCTCTGACTAATGCGAATCTCCCAATCCCGCGAAAACATCTCAAGGTATGCATTCTTCTTGGACAGGATTGGTGAGTCCGATTTAACTTTTTCTTGTGATTGATCGTGGATCCTTACTACCTTGTAGCACTCTCGGAACCAGGAGCCTGTACAATTGCACACTCGTGTACAATAGCCAAACAAGAACTAGGCGGACAGCCTGGTTGGGAAAAGCTGACGGGCCGGATACTGGAAAGCGGTTGTGTGAGAGAGTCGACGAGAAATCGGTTTGAGGAACAACTGCAGGGAGCTTGAGCTTGGCGCATAGCTTTGACGACTATATATGACAATTCATCCGAGTCTATGAAATACTCACCACTAAATATATTTCATCCCGGTCGAAGATATGGCTCTTGATTCTCGTACTTAGCAGCAGCGGTGGCTGAACGAAATTCAATCCCGTTGAGTGAGAATGAGCAGTCTGCTTGTCAACTGGGGAGCGCCTTATCCGAACGCAAAATGCAAGCTTCTGCTATAAAAATTTGCAGCCTCCTGTACAGTTGATGTGGTATCTGAGCCTACTGTACAGATCATCCAGTAATAACCGAGTGGCTCCACCCCTTTTGGTTGGTTTTCTTCGTTAGCCTTCAATGCTTTCTTTGTGGGAAGTTTCTGCTTGTTGTCAGGTCATATACGGTGACATCGTGACTCTCCTGGGGCGGGAGGAGTATCACGCGACGCGGGGTGCGACGACTGCCGCAGGTATATAACTCGCTGAAAAATGCAACGCAGTTTAGTACATGGCGGACCATGGGCAGGTTTCGGAATCGGGGACTGTGCACCCGGTGCCGTTACGATATAGTATACATGAGCATGACTCAATCATTAAGTCCAGGTTGCAGCCCATGCGTTAGTTCTCATAGACTCATACAGTCCATAATGTCGACCAGCTAGCGGACCTGATATGAGAAGTTAGCCCAGACCAATTCGCACGAAGCTGTAGTCAATTTATGAGCGCCAGCACAAATATCTCACCCTTCGCACCCTTACTAGGCTAATTCAGCTCATAGGCCGGACGCCATCCCAAGGGCTGACTAGTGGTTGCAAGGGCGACTGCCAGATCTGAGAGCCCAATGCTATTCCTGTGACTAAATTCGGGTTACCATTCTTCAAAAGTGAAAGACACGTTCGTGGCCCTTAGCGGGACGTTATCGGCTCCCTAGAAATCGCCACCGAGAGACACGGTTGTGGAAAATCGACACCGGGCCATCCCACAAAGCTGGGCAGCACTCACAAGAGCAATGAGAATCGTGCAAAATTGAAATTATTTTATGCGAAAGTTGCCCCAAAAAAGCAAGTGAGTCGGTTGAGTCGTCGAAAGGGGAAGGAGGCACCCACGCATGGAATGGCCGATGATATTTTGGATGGTATGATCTCACCCGGTGGCGGAGCACATATATCACTCATCATTTGTGCACAGCTGACAGTAACTCTCTCTAAGACCACCATGACTACCTCTCTTGACCTCCTCAAACAGACCGGAACTGTCGTCGTGTCCGACTCCGGTGACTTCGAATGTACGTTCGCCGTCGTGCATCGCGTTGACTATCACTGATTAATCTTATCAGCAATCGATGTTTACAAGCCACAGGTAAATCGCCTCCATAAACCAGTATCATATTGTTATCTATGATTAACAAACGCATCGCTAGGATGCTACTACCAACCCATCCTTGATCTTGGCTGCTGCCAACAAGCCAGGGTACTCCCGTCTCATGGATGCTGCCATCAAGTTCGGCAAGAGCAAGGGCGGTGACCTCGAGCACCAAACTAACGCTGCTATGGACCGTCTGGTCTGTCTTTGCCATACTTGTGCAGATGGTGCTTTAACTGATAGTTTCTTATGATCAGCTTGTTGAGTTCGGCAAGGAGATTCTTGCCATTATCCCTGGGCGTGTATCGACGGAAGTCGATGCTCGTCTCTCCTTCGACAAGGAGGCCACCAAGGCCAAGGCAAGTTTTGTTTCGACACACTTTAACTGGCTCCTTATGTTTTGATTTATAGGCTAAGGAGCTCATTGCCCTCTACGAGTCCGTTGGTATCAAGAAGGAGCGTATTCTCATCAAAATCGCATCTACATGGGAGGGCATCCAGGCCGCTCGTGAACTTGAACGGGACGATAACATCCACTGTAATCTGACCCTTCTTTTCGGTTTCGGCCAAGCTGTCGCTTGTGCTGAGGCAGGTGTCACCCTCATTTCGCCTTTCGTCGGCCGTGTATGTCGCCATCATTATCTAACCGTGTTTCACTACTAATATATATATATTTGGAATTCAGATCCTCGACTGGTACAAAAAGTCGACGGGTAAGAACTACGTTGGCGATGAGGACCCTGGTGTCCAGTCCGTGAAGAAGATCTTCAACTACTACAAGCAACATGGCTACAACACTATCGTCATGGGTGCTTCCTTCCGTAACGTGCGTACTTAATCCATTCACACATCATCATATGAGAGACTTAAACTTAAATCTATTCCAGGTTGGCGAGATCAAGGCCCTCGCTGGTGTTGACTTCCTCACCATCGCCCCAGCGCTGCTCGAGGAACTGAAGAACTCGACGGAGCCCGTGCCAAAGAAGCTCGACGCGCGTGCTGGTATGTACCTTGTCATTCCCATTTAAGAAAAAGCTGACCGTTTTGTCAGCTGCACAAGCCGAGCCCATGGCCAAGGTCACCTTCGTCGACAACGAGCCTGAGTTCCGCTGGACCCTCCTCCAAGACCAAATGGCGTTCGACAAGCTGCACGAGGGTATCAAGAAGTTTGCTGAGGACGGCGAGACTCTTAAAGACCTCCTCCGCAAGAGGCTGAGTGCTTGAATGTTTCATGATTGATAATAGGGCAACGAGCAGTTGTGTACTCTAAAATTCCAGGAATGTGGTCATCATATATAGTATACACAAAATGTCACATTGTATTTCCAATAGATGTGTTACTGTTAAAGCTTTGAAGTCTGACTGCCTCAAGATTTCACTGGCTCAAATGCGCGTGCCACACTGTATGTACAACTCGGTTGATTTCAATCGTGGTTCAAGTTCAACGTTGGGAATAGAAGTTCGAAACCACCCTCCCCCCTTCGTTATCCCAAATATGACTTGAATGGAAGTCTGATGAAATGAAGGATCCTTGTGTGCTATATTGAAAAAAAATGACAGGGACCAAACACGAAGCGCCCACAAAAATTTTGGCACTTCTACTTATCATCATTGATACATTAACACATGTTCGCGACAACTTTATTTTCATATCTGTACATCTATGCCATGAATACCCTCAAGCTTCGAGGATGGGCAAACATGAATTAATAGTAAGGTTCGCTCGAGTTCATTCAAGACCTTTCGCGGAAGTACATGAGGCGACGTAAATCTTCAACCCTTGTTCTAATTTATATACACATTTAATGATGCTTTGTTCACAGACGGTCTGTACATGATGTTCGTCAGAATTCAATGAACGCGATGAAGGTCGATCCGATACTTACCGACGTTACCGAGGTCACTGCAAGCCTCTTTGACCCGCTCCGCGAGCGTCTTCTCACCCTCACGAACCCAGACACGGGGGTCATAGTACTACAATGGAGTGTGAATGGCAATCTCAGAGAGGATAACATAGCGACGCACCTTCTTGTTAGGCTTATCTGCACCTTCGGGGTTGCCAACTTGAGTGATCAAGTAATCTTTTTTCTTCAAAACGAAGTCCTGGGAGATAGTGGTTAGTCCTTGCGCCATCTCGATGACATGGGGACGATCGTACCCTGATACCGCCGAGGTAGGCAAACTGAGTGTCTGAGAGTTACTTGCGTTAGCGACTGAATTGACCGCAAATATTAAGACGCTCACCAGTGTCGACGTTCATCTTGACGACGCCATGACCAACTGCAGTCTTAATCTCCTCCTTGGTTGATCCGGAACCGCCGTGGAAGACCAGGTAGAGAGGCTTTTCCGCGCCACCGACTTTTTTGCTGGTGTAAGCTTGGTGCTTGCCAAGCAATTCAGGCTGCAGTCGGACATTTCCGGGCTTGTAGACCCCATGGACGTTACCGAACGCAGCGGCAATGCTGAAGTTGGGGCTGATTGCACTTAGGGCAGTGTATACATCGTAGATGTCCTCGGGTTGGGTGTATAAGGACGCGTTGTCGACACCAGTGTTGTCAACACCATCCTCCTCACCACCGGTGATACCGATTTCCATCTCTAGCCAGATACCAAGAGGTGCCATCCGCTTGAAGTACTTGACGCAAGTGGCGATGTTCTCTTCTTTTGACTCCTCAGAGAGGTCAAGCATGTGGGAAGAGAAAAGGGGCTCTTGGTGCTCCTTGTAGTAAGCCTCGTTGGCAGCAAGCATGCCATCGAACCATGGGAGGAGCTTGTGGGCACAGTGGTCGCTGTGAAGAACAACGGGTCTAGATTTTCACTGCATTGAGAAAATCCTTACGAAGCCAGGGGAAGATGGGACTCACACGCCGTATGCCTTCGCAACTGTGCGAATGTGATGTGCGGCAGCAATAGCCCCTAGGATGGAAGCTTGTTGTTTGTCGTTTGCAAGACCCTTGCCGGCGAAGTAGGCACTTCCACCCTGAGAGACCTGGAGGATAATCGGAGCCTTGATGTCTCTGGGAGCTAGAGGTCAGGGTATCATGGATATCTAAGACTCTGACACTAACCTTGCGGCTTCCAGAACGGCGTTAGCGGTAGATGACGAAGTGACATTCTGATTCGGAGTTAAGGAAACCAACGATGCGGCGATTTACTATTCACTCACGATGGCCTGGTTGAAAGAACAATGTCTCAACAAGATTTATAGTCAGTAAGAAAAGCACTCACGGGGATGGCAAACTATTAAAGTTGAAGAACAAGGGTTCATTATTAACTGACAGGAGATACCTGGAGAATACTGCACCTTCTTTTCTTTGGCGTAGTCGAACAACTTGCGAACGTTGTCTCCTGTTAGGACGCCAGCCTGAGCGATTGTCAGCGGGATCAGCACTTCCGATGATGAACTTGAACTGACGGGAACGATATCGAGGATACCCATGATGAGTTTTGGAAGAAGGCGATGGTGGTGGATGTGGAACAAGTTGTTTGGAGCGAAGAGGTACCTTATAAGCACCCGAAACGATGTGTGCGGAGGAAGCTTGGGACTAAGCAATCGATTATCAAGAGTGAAGTGGGGCTATATCCGGCATATCCTACCACTTACGTAATGATAACCGGAACGAATCTTGGAATATCGTGTCATATAACTGGATACTACCGTATGTCCACAACGAACGTTTTGGAAGCACACTCATCCCGGACCCGGGTTAATTCTTCATGGGAGCCTCTATCTTGAATGGGAAAGTGTTATGCGATATTCCTCCTTCCCATTGAACCTGCTCCCAGGCAGTACCACCGCCTTGGCCATCGTCCCATCATCCATACTACCGGCTTCACACCAATACATCTCAGGTTAGTCTCATACCCGTCTTCGGCCGAACTTAAGCTAGTACAAGTGCGAGCCTAGATGCCTATCTCCTCAAATTCGCATGTAATTTACCAGTGAAGCTTTCGTGGTGATTGATATTCTAGTAGTGTGTCCAATTCGCTTTTGGTCGCGATGGCAGCATCTTGCTATGGGTTGAATCCGTCTCTTCACCTCGAGCACGAGACCTCGACGGCTACTGGCTTGCTTTCAGCACATGGATTCAAAATTTGACCAAGTTCCTTGTGTAGTTTAAGCGACACCATTTATTAATCTGCTGTACTGTAGCACAAATAGTCATGATACCCCCGCCGTGACAATATAAAAGACGCATTAGTTTGGAGGAAACAATAGTGTACTGATATTCTGTGCTTCAGCATATGAATTTTCCGCTCCAATTTGGGCTGGGGTTAACGAGTCGAATATTGGGCAAAGATGATCCCATGCATCTGTGTCTACCATCAGTTCGATCAGAAGTTAAGATAGACGTCGAACAGTTACTGTGTATGCCTTTCAAATGCTGCCGAGTCTCTGAGGGACTTTCGGCCAAAACTACAGCGAAACCACTGGTAACATACGTCAGATTACATCAGGCTTTTAGAGAGGTCGAAATAACACTCACGCCTCAAGATGCCAGTCGATATGGCTAGTAAAATGATAAGATCGGTGATTGTGTTAGATCCCCAAACGCCGCGCTCACCAATGCAGCAACCACGGTCCGGAGTTATCCGTGACCCATCTAATTACCATCTGTTGATTTTGAAGCCCACTGGATACTACATCCCTGCGCACGGGGTTGAGGTAGTTGAAGGCGCTGATACCAGCGCTCTGCACGACGTCAAAGCTGTGCTACATGACGGTGAGCAACGTAGATGAAGACTTATCCAGAAATGCTTACGCCGTGGATATGGATTGGATGCTAAGGGGAGAAGATATGAGATGATGTATATAGCACAGCGCTCGGAGTGTATGAAACTTACGGGACCACCGATGCCACCAGTTGTCAATGTCAGTTCGACAACCTTGTTAGCCTCTAGAACGTAAACACTTCCGTCTGGAAGGAGATCGGTTGCCTCTTGTGCGCCACTGAGGATCTGGAGTAGAACTGGGACTGTAGGAGGCTTGTATGAAACATTGTTGATAGAATATATTCCACCGGTGTTGTTGACTATCATCTTCAAGTTGATATCCGCCTTTCCATACCCTGGGATGCCAGGTGCACCGGGGTTGATGAGCGCATGCAAGTTAGTCTCGAGGAGCGGCATGGTGCTTTTCGTCTGGTTCGTAGTCGGCTCTGCAACGGGCGCACCGCTGTACCGTAAGACAGCTGCATTCAGGCCGCCGTTGAAGCTCGAACCCGGGGTGCTTGGGAGTGCTCGTATCCAATAGTTATCGACTGGCTGATTCGCATTGAGCACGACAGAGTATCGCTGCCCGGCGAATATCTGGAGCGAGTCCACAAGGAGGGGTTCTGTCAGCTGACCGTCCGCTTCAATGACCGTCAGGTTGTGGTTATCGATGGAGAACAGAAAATTGGGATCGCAGGACATTGCTACAAGACGTAGACGATAGCGTTTACCGTACTCGATGTTGACCACTGCGAGTTCGGTCTTGGGCCCCCCTTGATATCGACCCAGACCGTTGATGAGTGTTGAATTACCATTAACGCCAATGATATGATTCAAAACTGGGGCAACCACGTGATACCTATTATTAATTAGTGAGGCGCGCACAAGCCGTAAATAGTTCTGAGATGTAAGTACCAGTCGGCGAGGGTGATGACGGTGGTATCTGCAGTGCCTTAAGTGGGAGTGTTCATGTTCATGGTATGATCATCTTACCATCGTCAACGTCGTATAGGTAGGATAGAGGGTCGTGGGGGTCGTATATAATCAAAGCGCCGCGCAGGCCATCGCTAAACGGTTTTGGGTTACATATGACAAAGTTAAGGGACGTCACATCAACGCACCACTGTTGTGTTGAGTAGTGGCTATGGTACCAGTAGGTTCCCGCCTGGTTATGAGCTTCAAATGTGTGTAGAAACGAGTCATTTTGTGCAATTGGGCATTGAGTAACGAAAGCGACACCATCCGCATAGTTAGTCCCGTTCTGAACGATTCCATGCCAGTGCTAAACAGCGCGGGGTGAGCCTGACGTATGTGAACGCTGAACGTGTGTACACACCACACTGGTGCTTTTGAACATTGAATCGTCACTGAGTTTGTTCACCACATTAATGGCAAATATGTCTCCCTGTGACTACTGTCAGTTCATGGAGTTGGCTCGAATAGGCAAAAGCGCACCTTTTGGGCTGTAATAATCGGACCAGGAAATGTTCCTCCAGCGAGAGTTGCACTAACAATAATTAGGATACAAATAATGCAAAAGATACAAACTTACGAGCGCGTGAACCCATCGGGAGCGATGACTTCATTAGCTATTATTAGGTTGGATTTGGGGCCTAGTGTATTCGAACGAGTGTTGAGTGGAGAAGAACGAGATCGCGAGATGATGGATGCTGCATGTGCTAGGTGAAGCGACATAAATAAAAGTACACTAAGGAAAAGCATGATGATATTAAGTACAGTGCGAGGACAAAGACGGTAAAGTTAGACGGTCATACTCACTCACTGTGGTTACTCTTATACAGAACTAAAAACAGGTGCCCGCTCTTTAATTCCAACGTCCGCCATAAAAGACAGCCTTGACCGTAAAATAGTGTGGTTCAATGTCAATTCCTAGCCGATACTAAGCCCGCACCATGCGGCTATGTCATATGGTGCACAAGTGTATTCTTCCAAGTTAAGCTTGGCTGCAACAACAGGGAATAACGTAAAGCCTGAATGTACGGAAGCCAACCAATGAGATTCTCCACTTCAAGCCGGACTGAAAGTTTTAGAGTCTGGACTCACCTGTGGTCGTCGATCGAATGCTATGTTGACATCTGATTCTCAATTGAACGGTTCACCAATTCGAATCGGTCGTCGAGTCATCGGAATAGTACTACTATATGTCACCAGGTCGGCTTGATTGCGCCGCGAGGCTGCTCGAAGCTACTGTGATGTAGTAACCAAAACGTCCCCCTGAGGAGGTTCCTGAGGAGACAAATTGAAACGTACTTTGAAATTCGGATTAGTCTCTTTTGGCTAAGCTCCCTTGGATGTGATACCGCGTATTTTAGTCGGCTAGTGATGGGCAATGGGCATCGAGTTGTGACATCAACTTGTATCCACCGACGCCACCGCCCCCGTGGCAGAGCGCTTCGGGCTGCAGTCTGTAGGAGTCCAGACAAGATATATTTAACATACATACATTTGCCACATGAAACAATCGGTGTCCCAGACAGTTATAGAGGGTGGTCGTTCCTAAGTGCTCAGGCTAGTGAACAGTGGCACCTAGTGGCACTGAGCAGTGACGTGACTCAGAGCGCTAGTGAGCACAGCAAAACGTCCACGTCATCTTAGACTTTGTCTAAATATAGATTTTGCAAGATTTTACAAAAAAAGAACACCATTGATGAGAGCGGGGTAAGGTATACACCTGCTATGTACATGTCAAGCGTTGGTTTTGACGCTCGTCACTTCTGGTGATATATGCATGATCCCAGCTACAATCGAATCAAAACCGCACCTTAACAGCCGAATATGCGCACATGGGTGCTGCATAATTGATAGAACATTATTGATAGATGTGCAAATTTGAAATCAAATTATTCATTTTGGTGATTTACTTTACTACCGCTCCGGTTCCATAGGCCCAGGAGCTTGAAATTACATGCTGGGTAAGGCATCTGGGGTTCGCACGAAAGGACTGGATGATTAAGTTCATGGTACCCTATTACTACAGAAATAATGCCTAAAGGACCTGAAAATGAGAAGAAAAGAATAATTAAGACATGTGCTACTATATCAAGGATTGGGGAATGGTGGAACGAGAATGGGTGAAATATTTTTTGCTTGTGCAACAGCTTCGAGAGCACCGCCACCCAACTGAGAGGGAGTTAGAGAGTCAAATATCGGACATAGTTGATCCCAATCAGCTGTAAAATAGTGCTCAGACAGGAAAGTAAAAGGGAAATTAAATTAAGCTTACCTGGCACGGGATTCAGGTGTGCGAGGGTATCCGAGGGACTTTCGGCCATCACGACAGCAAAACCGCTGGATGGATGATTAGCTATTTCTTTTCGTTAAGGACTCAGAAACGTACGCATCGAGATGCCAGTCGATGTGGCTTGATCTTGAGTTAATACCTTGCTCGATATTCGATAAAAATGATGTCATACCAATGTAAGAACCAGGGGCCAGAATTGTCTGTTATCCATCGTATCACCATTTGTTCACCAATGCCACCGGCATTTACCACATCACGACGAACAGGGTTGACATAATTGAAGGTGCTGTTGCCCGCGCTTTGTACGACATCGAAGGCATGCTGTTGTGAACGCATTCAGCACCAGCCACATATGCCTTGAAAGACTTACCCCATGAAGGTGTACGGGATGCTAGTGCAATGTACATCAGCCTATATACAAGCATCAAAGGTACGGAAATGATGACGTACGGGTCCACCTAAGCCGCCTGTTGTCATTGTCAACTCGACCACTTTATTAGCCTCTAGAACGATGACGCTCCCATTTGGAAGTAGCTGAGACGGCTCTTGAGCTCCACTAAGAATTTGAAGTAGAACAGGAACTGTAGGAGGTTTGAATGATACGCCATTCACGTAAAATGTTCCGTTGGGATTGGTGACATTAAGGTTGATATTGATATCTGCATTCCCATATCCTGGAATACCAGGAGCACCGGGATTGATCAGAGTATGCAAATTCCACTCTTTGAATGGGATCTTGGCGAGTGTATAGTTTGTGTTGGGGTCCACCTTTTGGGCACCCTCGTAACGCAGGATAGCAGAGTTCATCCCTCCTTCGAAGCTCGTACCCGTTATATTCGGAAGCGATCGTATCCAGTAGTTATCCACCGGCTTGTCGGCTACCAAAACTACAGAGTAGCGCTGTCCGGGAAAAATTCGGAGTTTATCTACTTCCAAAGGTTCGGTCAGCACTCCATCTGCTTCGATGACGGTGAGGTTATGGCCATCGATGGAGAACAGGAAGTTGGGGTCGCAACTCATTGCAATTACGCGCATACGGTATCGTTTTCCCTGCTCGACATTGACAACTGCCAGATCAGACTGGATTCCGGGAGCATATCGACCGTGTCCATTGATGAGCGAAGAGTTAGCTGCAATGCCTATGAGGTGGCGCAAGACGGGGGCAACAGTGTGATACCTAACGGCATTATATTAATAGAGTAGA
>PVYJ01000834.1:19469-34871 GCA_002995095.1 Rhizopogon sp. AM-2018a | reverse complement strand
GGGGGGTGGGGGGTGGGACGTACTGGTGCTTTGGATTCGACCACCGTTCGCCGACGGCTGACAGGCCGCTTTGAGGTTATCTCCGTAGGCCTGTGAGGTGGGATGGAATGATGAGGGGCGTAGGGGCAGCAAGCACTTACGCATGTTTGCTAGATCTTTTGGCAAGATCTTTGCGTATTTTAGGCTCCCTTTCTAATTTTTCCTTGCCCTTACCTTTGGCAGCAGTCGAACGTGAGGGTTCGTCATCATCGCTTGCAGATGAGTTTTCGGATGAGGCATTAGACTCGGAATCGGAATCGCTCAAAGCGCGAGCTTGAGCGAGGGTGCGTTGGGCTTTGCGTAGCATGCCTAGAGGCAACGATGATAAATCTTGGAATATATACGTGCGTCAGTTCCAGACAAAGTACAAATGCTAGAAAGTAGAACCATACCGTCCTCGAGAGACCGCTGAAAGGAGAGCGCGTTAGTATATCTGCATTAGCGACAAGGAAATGAAAGAGCGAACTAGATCTCGGGAATGCTTTGACGATGGGATGTCATGGGTGTCGTCGTGGTCTATTTCGTCTTCTGCTTGGCTCTCTGCTTCACTATCTACATCCACCCACTGCACCACTCGAGGCGCATCTGCGTCCGCGTCTTCATCTTCATCTTCGTCGTGACCAACATCGACTCCCTCATCAGAAACGCTCTCCGAACCGCTACCTGATACAGACGATGCTTCGGACTCGTCATGTTGCTCGTTCTCGGCAACTGACGAGAAATGCACGGACTTTGGTTGAGTGTGCCGCGATGCTGACTTTAGTGGAACGCGACCTGCCAGCGGGAGGCGTTTTTGCAGCTTCGCTGGTGGGCGAGTCTTGTGAAGCATATCCTGACACTGAGAAGACAAAATATCTTGAAACAGAAGGGACGACTCGACTGTCTTCCTTCTTTCAAGGCCAGGATTTAGGATTAACAAAATATCATTGCCATTGCTAGTATCGGTGCACAGCCACAGCGATCCAAGCCTCAAGGCCTCACGGTGCACTTCGTTGGTTAGTCTCCGTTCAACGCTCAAGCGCTTAACTCAACTCTCGAATTTGATGGTTGGATGACGCTGCAACATTCAAATTTGAGCATGCTGGAGCCTTCAAGTTATCGAAGCTCTCTTGCATAAGACTAACCAACGATAGGAGGCTCCTGAATCCTGATAAGAATGCGCATGCCTCCGTACTGGCATAATAATTAAAGTGAGTATCATCTATATCACTGATCAAGCCCCTTCATGTAGCTCCGAGACCCTCATAGCAAATGATGACTCCAGGTCATGTCATTACTTAATTGTAAAAGTGGTACGCGCGCTACTCAGGCTGAGTAAGATCATTCATTCATTGAGTTGCATTCATATTTTCAAAGGACAGGAATGGCATAATGCAAACGTCAAACGCCGGCGTGGCTCCTCATGAGGTCATTGTTGGGGTCAACTCGGAAATACTGAAGGACCGAGTAGCTTGTTTCACCTTATAGGTGAGAGACTAGTGCAACAGCTCCCTTCCAGAAATCTATCCATGCTAAGGGCTACGATGAAACCGCAATGCACTCCCCTTTTACGACCTTTTGCGAACACGTAGCCTGATCAACCGCTCTACTGGCGTATCCACTAGAAGGCTGCGGAGGCTATATGCGCGGACAACTTGAATGCCAATTCGACCGCGTTGCACTTAATACATCGAACTTGGGAATGCTCGTACGCTACTGCGTATCTTATCTTTCTGCCGCAGATGTCGTCACTGTTGCTTCTCCTACATACTAATGAACCCATCACATAACAACTTGAATCACAGCACACTAGTCAATTCGACTGGAACGCGCCATTGTTTTTGGAGCATGACGCCTACCGCCTCTTTCATGCACTGTCGGACTTATTACATGATCGCTAGCAATGGGCACGTAGCGGTTTAGTATGCTTCCGGAGCGGTTAGGTTATCTCAACAGGATTCACTGGGTGATGATTGTGCCATTTTTCCAAGCAGGGGCATGACGTTCGCGGCACTTTTTGAACCATCAGGCTTTTCATTTATCACCTCTACGAACCGCATGTGGTATGTAGGGGGACTGATCACCAGCAAATTGCCGGCACTGCGGTATCTTAAAAAAATGGATTGCAATAGATGCGCTTATGAGTCGGACCGTGTGTCATTCTAACAAGTTCATATCTCCGCTCGTTGGCAAGTACCTCCTTAAGATGTCGTTTGAACCTTGAGAGAGTGATACGCTTCGACTATATCTTTTAGTACTACCTTAAACAAGGATTTCCTTCATGAGCAGCATGTTGATTCTGGTATCCAATTCGGCTGATTCTGGAATCAGCGGTGCTCTGCATGCAGTTTAAAGGGTCCTTGGTATACCACATTGGAGGTGTCCGGGCTGGGCACCATCGTAATGAACTCCCCGAAGAAGTACCAACCTTACCACAAACGATATGAGATTCAAACGCCAAGTAACAATCAGCTAAAATATAAATTTCACAAGAAGATGTGATTCCATGGCATTCGTCCATTCCGTCAACTTTCCAAAAAAAAAATAGAGCACATTTATACCATTTATACTCCACGCGACACTGCCATTAAATCTCCGTCGCGCTATTAGATAGGACAGGGTTTCAATCAAATTTCGAATTGTGTGGGCTGTAATTGTAGGCAGGGCCGTAAGCATCAGGAATTAAGACTAGATTGGTCGTCGATTAGTTTGTTGCACAGCTCGTAGGATGAAATTGTGGACTTACAGCAGTCTGGTGATCATCACCCAGGTTCACATTCAGTACTTTGATGTTAACCTTGCCGTCCAAGAGGTTAACGCCAGTTGCCTGAGAAATTTTGCTCAGACCGAGTCGGATATGAATGGAGATGGTGGGAAGCTCACCCAGATCAATGTCGTCCTGTTCAATCAGGGACATCATCCTAACGGAATTGTAGGGGAGGCCTATAGGGAAATATTTCGCCCTGCATCAGGCGAGTATGACATCGACGATGAGTAAAGAACAGGGGAAAGCACTCGCCAGGTAATATCGTATTGTTGACTAATGGTTCAGAACCTATCAGGATTTGGGTAAAAGACAGGGGCAGTGTTGCCAGTAGTCCATCCAACATGCTAACTGTGGAGTGAGAGGCTGAAGAGGGTCAGAAGGCCCGGGGTAAGGATGGAGGTCGCGACGTTGAACATTGCGGAGATGCTTCCAGTTGGTATTCTGGTAGATTTCAAAGGAGTTCGTAGCTCGTACGACCTAAATGAAGATATTATATGGGTCTGAGCAGAGCTGTAGGCCTGGTATTTGTACCACCAAGAACATGGCTAGTAGCCAAGTGACGCCCTCAGATCTGTGGTAAGTAAGTTGGCAAGGACGCCGCTGTAGTGGCAATCCAGTATCCAACTTTCGAGATGTTCCGCATTACACGAACTTGAAGGGTAGTTGTATGGAAGCATTCGTGGCTTATCATCACGGTATGGCTAAGACAAGGGGCTTCATGATCCAATGAAATCAGCGATTACGTTAGTAGATAAGCGTGATCAGGAAAGAGCCGCAGATGTTTGCGTCTTATTGGCGCATTGCCCTCGTCCAAGGCTTTCACTGGTGAGGACCGCGGTGGGGTTCGTCGGGAGCCGTGGCTTGGAGTAGAGCGCTGAATCGAGCAAAGCGCATGCACGTCCATCACTTTGTCGATTGGTTTTCTGTCGAAAAAACCCAATCGCTAGCTAGCATTGGTACTGCCACTGGCTAATGATACTCGGCTCCATGGTAATTTCAATCTTCACACTCCTGTGATCTTGACTGCTAACTGGTTTACAAACGGGGGTACCTTGTCGACGATCGACCTAGCGTTGAACAATGTTGCTGATGCTAGTGTGGTTTGACCTCTTCGAGAGCGCTGTGCAGTGCGCAGTAGGTTATGACAGACACAAGGCCGGTAGTCTTGTGTTTTTGCGAAAGCCACATCGCGCATTGTGCATTGTGGAAAGGCAACGCCAAACAAGTGCAAATACTACACGCGACGCGTACATTAACGCGTTTAATTGCATTTATTTTTGAAATTTCGTGGTTGTTTGCCGAAGGGTTTTCGGACACGACCACGACGTCCACCTTCACCTTCAACACCTCCTGTTCAACGTTCCAGACGTCGTGGTAATTGCCCGTTTACTGCTATGGCAGTCATCACTAGTCTGCCTACACCACCGGGCACTTCTCACAGAGATAAGGATGACGGCTTTCCTGGCTCTCGTGTGGCCTGGACTCAACACAACCAATACCACATCCTTACAAGTCCAAAGGGTCACGTTCCCCTGCCATCAACTGCCTCTCGGCGGCTCCCGACCAAATCCATCCTCAAGAAATCAGTGCCCAGGCTCCTCATCGTACAAGAGGAAGAACAACGAGAAGTAACTCCAGAACCAGAGGACCCGCTTGTAAATCTATCGTATCTTACGCGACCCGTGTCTCAAATCCTGGCGTCCGAGACGTCCTTTACCGATCTCATTGATGCCTACGCTGTCCTTGCAGCCCGCATTAGATCAGCAGTGATGGGCACAACTGACGCGGATGCTTCCTGGCCTCTGTTCCAACCAATTCGTAAGAATATGCAGCCCTTCACTGACGCGGTATGTCGTGATCTCGGCAAGGCACTTGTGGAGCCCAAGGCTCCTGAACTTGAAAGTGAAACAGAGGATCCCTTTACTTGTGTGGAAGAGGAAGAACTTCCCTTGCTTTTACCTTCTCCGAAGCAGAGTCCCAAGAAGAAGAAACGCGGTATGTCGGCTGGGCAGGCAAAGTACGCGCGAGATCTCTGCACGACCTCGCACGCGGTGATGAGGCTACTTGGAGCGGTTTTTACCCTTCCTGCCGTCTATCGTGTCTTTACAGGTGCGTTTCTATTGGCATTATGAAGCTTATCCTAACAATCCACTAGACGCGCAATTAGGCGAAATGTTGACGGCTGTTCTGTCCATTCCCTTAGCCGAGGTGCTCCCGACCCCCAATGGCCGTAAAACGTGTGCGCTGTCGATATGGCTTTTACAAGTCCAGCGCCTACCAGAGGAGGTCCTCGTACCAGCGAGGTCCCGAATTGCTTTTGCTCTGCGTCGAGGTATGGAGGGTGAACTAGGCAAGGAAGGCAAAAAAGGGTCCGCCTGCGATGGCCTAAAGGTTAGAAAAGACATTTTAGCGTCAGTTTGGTGCTTAACTTCTACTGCAGGCAATTCATGATCTTTCTGTATATCAACCCTCAACTTTCGTACCTGCGTTCACAGAGTTGCTTCCATCCATACTGGCAAACTTGCTCGCCCCGACGCTGCTTCTCCGCACTCAAGCATGTCACGCCCTCGGTGGTTTCGTCCTAGCCTGCGTTTCTATCCCGCAATCGTCACTGCAAATGCGCATCTCTAAAGCAGTCGCAAAGTTCCTTACGGATACTACACGTTCACCTGAGAAGAAGAGTCCGTCAAAGCCATCATCGGACCCGGTAATCGTTCGTACGCTTCGCACAACGCTGAACGCGTCGGATCCCCAACATGCAGCACAAGGACCCGTTTGGGCCCTCAGCGTCATCGCGAGCTTTATCGTTTTATTGGGGCCGGCGGTCTACGCGGACGTTCGATTGACCCGTATTATCTCAGCGTTACTTCAACTCGCGGTGCGCAATAAGAAAAGTTCAGTACGAGGACTTGCTTGCGTTACATGGCGCTGTGTTGCTTGGGCCTATTTCCGTCCATGCTCAATAGTTTCTGATGAAGAGGTCGATTTGAACGACAAGGACGTCGACCTCCTCCGCGAGAACTACTGGAAACTTCTTAAATCCATCACTGACATGGGTGCCGGTGTGGCAACGGTGGCTGCTCTACTGGGTGATGACTCCGATGACGAGGATCGCCTATCGAAGGCTCTGACCCTGGTCAAGGCTATGATCAAGAAGGGGGGCCAAACCTGTGGTGACGGAATGGAGATTGCGAGGATTCTAGTGAGCGCCGAGAACGTTGGGGAAGCTTGGAGCATGAACAAACTTATTCCTCATTCCCTTTTTTCATCCAATCCGGGTCTTCTCACAGCGGAATACAAGACATTAGCTACCGCCGTGAGGCCAATATTGGACGATTGTCCTCAATTGACCGATGTTCGGTCCCTGACGAGGGACGAGTTGTCTCGTAGCTGGGTGTTCGATAACCTAATTGACATCTGGAGATCTGGACTTGCATGCCTTGAGCTGCCAGACGATAGCGGGCCACCGGTAAGCCATACGCTTAGGTTTTAGTTGCATGACTGACTATTGAGACGTAGCCCGAAGTCCTTGCCATATGGGAAGGCTTATTGAAGGCCAACGTGGCGGTCTTACAAGGTGTGTATCAGTTGACTCTTCGTCTGCTCGATATTCATGCTGGACTTAGATGAAAGCGACGACGATGGAACTGCTGAATTCGCAATCAAAGCAGCTATGATACTTGTAGACATTCTTCGTGACCCTAAGCTCGACCTTACGACCAAAGTTGGACCTCCTCCACCTCAGCATGCCAGTCCTATTATGTCTCGCAAGCGAAGCTTATTGCCGTCGCGGTCTAATGCTGCTCTCAAACTAGTTGTCACCAGAGACTTGTGGACTGTGATGCGGACCACTTTCCCCGACAATGTACTTCATTCTGCCGGCGCGAGGCTGGTCGCGTGTTTGATAGAAGATGAAGCCAGTCTTGTCTGGGAGACGGATTCTCCGGACGATGCTAGGAAACAATGGGCTTACTTCTGTGCGGAGGTTCTGGTGGTTTGCGAAGTGGGTGATCTACGAGAATTCTGGGCAGAGAGATCGCACGCCATTGCCATGATGTCCTACGAACCAGGAGTCCAAAGCCTCGTCTGGGGTTGCTTCATTGAGAGCTGGACCGAGGACGCACAGGGGCTTTGGGAAGGAGCTGCCTTGTTACTGGGTGTTCCTTTTGGGTAAGCGCGTTCTCGTCGAACTTGTTATTGACCAGATCTGACCTCATGGCAGGAAATCGAGCGCATGGGATATGACCAGTGGCGAGTTCGAGACCTGGGATAACTTCCTCCAGCATGCAGTCAATAAAGCCCTCGATTACGGTGTCGATTCTTCTACCGTGCTCGATCGCGTTGCAGAGATCGTCTCTGAGAATCCATGTCCCGCCTATGCATCGTCGACTCGCGTTGCTGATATGCTGCTCACGCACCTCGATATGGCTGATGTCCGCCAGCTGCCTTCGTATATCTTCGACTTTGTGAACGATACCCTGCAGTCTACATATCCACCTGAGCCTCGGAACAAGGTCACGTCGATCTGGATGGTACGATCACTGATCCGCGTGGTTGACGCATGCCCAGTCGAGCTACGATTGAACCTTCTGGAGTCGCTTCAAGAGGGAATCAGCCTTTGGATATCGGATGAATTCTACGTGTTCAACGAGGACGAATATATGGGTGACATGCTCCCGTTGTATCAAACTGCTTTGCTGGGCATGCAGGAACTCCCGAGAAGTCTTCACATGCTTGATACGCTGTCAACGCTGATCGAATCTGTGTTCCATGGTCGCAACGACAAGCCCTCGATTGCCCATGAATCGTTCGAAGAATTCTGGCAGTTAACTTTCGCGCATCACGAGGAGCCGGAAGGAGGGTGGCCCCAGAGGATTCAAGCTTGCGTCAAGTGGTCTTCCCCCACACCTGCAGTGGAGGATATGCCTGTAGATGTTTTCGAGTCCATTTCTCAAGTTGGCGAAAGCAGCTCAGGATCTTCATCCGATAATTTAGGCAGTGACGACCTTCCATACCCTAGTTCTCAAACATCTCCCGGGCTTGCTTCGCCATTCGGGTCAGACAAAGATAGCTCCCCGTCCTCAGTTTCTTCACCATTTATTGGTCGATTGGGACCCGCTTTCTTCCCCATATCGCCCACAGCAACTTTAGAAACCAACTCGCCGTTATTCCCATCTCTATGCTATCCCACGACACCGACGCAACGTCAAAATCGTGCCGCGACACCCCCTCGCCCCCAAAAGCCCTCAACGACCCCAGAGTCATTCCATTCACTCTTGCTTCGCTCACCCGCATCCACGTTACCACTATCGCCAGTTCCTCCCTCAACCCCCCGGAGGCTGCCGGTCAAGTCAGAAAAGACGCCATGCAGTATGTCACCGAGCAAGCGGCGGATGCTCGAGGACAAGGAAAACATGTCGCCTGTTCCGTCTGTTGTCCAACGCATCGCGAACAGTTCCCCAGGCAAGGAAAGCGCCTCATCTATCCTTGGAAGACGACAAACCCTCGACGAGCCTTATGTCGATGATGTCACTAAGAAAGGAAGGAGTGCTTGTAGGACATTCATCCGTTCTTCTATCGAGTTTCCATCCATGGATGGGGATAGTGATCTCGAGGACGAACTGGCTGTAGAGACCAGCCTTCTCTCACCAATTCGATCGTCGATCCCGAGTCTCTGTTTGTCTTCAGTTACCCATGCCTCTAAGAAGCGGAAACGCGTGTTCATGGATGCCGTTGTGCTCCCACCCTTCCAGGAAGTTCGGAATAGGTGGCGGATGCAGCGCCGAGCTAGTCTTGAGCGGACAATTACGAGTACACCCACCAAAGTCATGCGACGCACACATTCTTTGCCTGTCCTTGTGGATTCTGAACGAGATGGGTCTGAAGATGACCGGCGGAAGAGGATGAAGCTCTGGGATGATTCGGAAGCGACCGATGAGAACGAATACCTGTCTTCTTCGCCCTTGAAAGCTCTGGAAGACATCCAGATGGCGGGTAGTGGTGAGTGTGGATTTGACGTCGATCTTCTCACCTTGTAGCTAATCATTTCTGATTAGATGATTCCATCATGCTCACTGGGTCCCCGCACCAACCATCGGAAGCGTCAGACGATTATCTCCAAGCCCCCCAGACGCCTCCTCAACATCTGGTGTCCCCTGCTCCACGAAGGATAGGACATGACCTCCCTAGCGACCCCCTGTCTTCGAGTCCGTCCAGAGATTTGGTCATTCGTCGCAAAAATCGCATGCTTTCTCTTTCTGAGAGGCCAAGTATTACAGTCTGACCTGCATTGTATCTACTGCACACATCCCAACATTCGTCTCACCCGCATTATATGTATCATTAACTCTCGTTGTGTTTATACTTAGTAGTAGCCATTTTGTCGTTATCCCGTAATTACAGTATTCATAGTCATCAAGAAAGCAATTTAAAAGTCGTTTTTGCAAAGATACTCTGCTCGTCATACAGTTAACTTACCAATGCATGAGTCTGTTGCATGATGATATGTGCACTACTTTTGACCGATCTTCTCGTCCAAATGACAGTCCATTTCACTTTGCGGCAACAATGATCAGTAAGTAATAGTACAAATGCTTTCCAAGTCCCTTCTAATAATGACCAATAATGATAGCGTATAAGCAGTCTCCTGAACATGGATATCCCGTCCAAACATACATCTTCCTGCGTCATCATGAAGAACCACCAAGCTTCTTACCCATCTGTTCACTAAGGACCGTACCAATCTGGTGGACGAGCTTTGTAGCTTGGAGCAGTTCCTGGACTGGTATCTGAGAAGCCCCACTAGTGACCGTTGCGTACACGTCGCGCAATGCATCCAGACGGCCAGAACCGGTATTCGAACGCCTCAACGGCGTGTAGTGTTGTGCGATGTGATGGCTCTCTTCTTGAGATCTAAAGCGTTGGTGGTGTACCCGCGTTGGTCGCGTTTCCAGAGTTTCCATTACTTAGAAACAGCGTTAATCCTCAAGTGCTTTGAGAACTGCAGAGGGACATATCCAACGTACTCTCTTGCAAAATACTACTACTCTCGACGAGAGAGCTTTCGGGAGCTTCGGCAAGGGAATCATCAACCTCCATTTCTGTCAATTACTGGGCGTTAGTGCAGATACATAGATGTATGATGACCAACCTGAGGTGCTCATCTCAGGGCAGCGAATCTCCCAGCTGTCATAATCATCGGAGTCATCAGATGCAGTCGAGAGTGTACGAAGTGAGCGTGGTGGATCACTGAATCGGGACGCCTCAGCAGCGACGACTTGACGCAATGTAGGGAGTACAATGCCGTCAAATGTTATCCTCTTGCTTTGTTCAGCAGGAGTCGAGGCCGGTCGAGGGATGCAGACTTGGGATGTGACTCTATTGGTAGGTTCCGATGTAAAGCGAGACGGGTGAGATTTGTGTATGCCTGATATCGTCCGGCGTCGTTTTTGTGGCGTGATATCTACCAAAGGCGTGTTAAACGTAGAAACGGATCAATAGAATTCTAAAAAAAAAACCTTGCGACTGACGACTCCTTTTTGTTCCTCGAGGCGTGGGCTTCGAGGAGCTTGATGAAGATGAATGTCCATTTGAATGAACGGCACTACCTTCATGAGGGCCACGGAGATATGGTGTGAGAATTTTATGGGTAGTGTCCCGAGGATCGTGAAGCACAGACTTTGGATCAGGGGGAAGTACCGGTGATGCACTGTGAGAAGGAAAATTGCGTGGGGTCGCATCATCCGAAGGGTGTCCTATATGAGGCGCCTCGTTGAATACAGGATATTCCGTGGCCGCTTTAGTTACATCGATGGAATGATGCTCCCCGATAGGGGAAGAGGGCAAGTCAGAGCTTGTCTAGTTGGTCATACTTAGTGGCTGATCAATAAGATGGCTTGAATAATATACCGTGGACTGTGATTCCAACGAGACCCCCGCCAGTAAGTCACCTCCAAACACCATGACGAACGCTGATAGCAGTGACATCACACCAGCAGGAATACCTGAAGAGAATTGACGTCGCCCATGATATGTAGCCCTCCAGAATCTTTCAAATGCAAACGGCCCGACCGCCGGTGGAACTATGCGGGAAAATCCAGCGGCCAAAAAGAATTCCACTGCATGCAGAAAGTCGAGGCTGAGGGGATGTCGTTCCAGGACAGTGAGCGTATCCGAGTATAATGGCATAATCTATCCAAAGTGAGCAAGTCATTGGACTAACAAAAAAAACTCGACGGACCACAGAATTGAAAACATGCTCCGTGAGCACCTCGTCCTTGTCTTCTACCCATAGTTGCAATCCTGTCCGAAGTGACTCGAGGATACGCAACACATTATTTGGCGAAGAAACCACTATGACCTCTTGGATCTTCTGAAGAAGTTGCAGGGAGCCATTCATCAACTCCGCATCAGGCTTGTAGGTGCCACACAAAACAGAATTGACGATGCTCAATAACGAATCCGAGGGAAGGCTTGCATGCGATATGGAACAAGACAAAAGGAGTGATAGAGGTGATTGCAAAAATATCATTCTATATAGGAAATAAGTCGGCGGTCTATATTCATGATGGGTTCTTACCGATCCACATCTGCCGCCGGTAAAACAGCCTGTGCAAAAACGTCGATGACATCCGACGAAGCTGCAGAAGCCTGACCTGCAGAAGTGAGCGTCTTCTGCAGCAACGAGTTCCAGACATCTAACTCCACATCAGACATCGCCCACGATCTAGAACTATTATCAAGATGAAATCAAAGCGGCAACACAAGTAACCTACCCCAAAGGAACGACGAGAAGTTTCACGTTGTCAAGCCAACAGGGCATTTCGGACTGTGATAGCAGTGACTGCGCGACAAGTGACCATAGTTCTCGTGCAATTTTTTTTGTCGCCTGCGAGGAGGTCAGAGTACGAAACTCATAGATGCATGAAGGCATTGCAGCGACCATGAGATCAGCGCAGAGCTTGCTCCACCGAGCTCGCACGCCTTCATCAATGAGAAGGAAATCGTGCTTCAGCAAATCCGTCAGAATAGTCTTCGCAGCGGTAGATATGCACAGCGAAGCGAAGACATTTTTCATCACAGACCATAATTGTGTGATAGCAGTCAGTGCATGAACTTGAGTCGCAATCAGTACCACAGGAGGCCCCTCGGCATGCCCCGAGGTCTGTGGGATAAAACCAGTGACGATGAGCGCAGATTGCTCCGCGAGATCAGTGGAGGTGGTGAGGTGATGGAATCCTTGGGTCAGCTGCGCCTCTACTAAGAGTAGAGACTGCCAAATGTGGATCAACTCGGGCTGCAGAGTGGTATTCAGTCGGTGACAATCAGCGCGCATGGAAGTACCAACAGGCAAGCATATTTCGTATGACACCATCATCATCCGTGACCGAGCCAGTTGCGCCCAAGTGGAGCACAGAAGCGTTCGATGATGATGAATTTCTGCATCCGAGAGGTGCCGCAGTTCAGTGATTGGAGGGCAATGGATGGAACGCAAGATAGACTTCAGCCGATCCCAATTGGCAGTGATTATGCTACCGTCAAACAACGGCGTGGGTAACCTCACTGGCGTGGCAGTCAATTCGAGAGTGGACGCCTGTGCGGGAACTCCTACTCCGCTCATCAGCTTTTGAAGGAGCGAAAGACTATCCGAAGAAGTGTGTTTATTTGAATTGTGTGCCATGTCGTGCACAAGCGTGAGCACCCTCGACACCGCGTCGAACGACGTGACCTGCTCAGTTGAGGACGATGGACGCGTTGTTGAAGTATTCAGAAGCATCGTGACAAGGGCTAATCCCATGCCACCCCCTGGTTCTTGACTAAGAAAGAGGAAGACGGCTTCTTTGGTGCGAACGTCTTCGTCAGGTATCCTTGAAAACACAAAAACGATGCATGACCAGAGGTGTGGGACCAACGCTCGAACCACCGATCTCCGATGAGCAAGAGCCAATGCAGCGAAATGTAAAATAAATTTGAATACCCTGGAGTGAGAAAATAGACAATGATCAGAGAGGACGATGAGGGACGCGATCATTGACATTAGCCAAACGGGTCCGTCGGCAGGTCCGGATTCCTCCTTCTCAGACATAGCTGCCAGAGCGATGTATTGGAACCCCGAGCTCTGTGGTGAAGTTATTCTTGCACATTGTGCGTCGAGGAAATCCAAAACGAAGTCCGACGTAGCTTGGCGAAGATCAGGCGTGATGCAAAGGGAGTTGTCCAACAGACTTTGAGCTATCCTCCCCAGAGCTAGTGTAGCTTGAAGGCGGATGGCAGAAGCATCGCAAAGCAAATATGAGAGAACAGAAGGCAATAGCTGAATTACATGGATGAAGAACGTTGCTGGGTAGAATTCCAAAAGATGACATATGCCCTACATTGTGTCAGCAAGAATCCATATTCAGAAAGTCGCTTCCCGAACCTTGAGGCCATCCCCCGTGGGTTCGATGAATTGTTCTCCGATGGGTTGAGCATGCAATGTACCTCGAAGGACTAAAATTATGTCGGATGCTCGAGGCGATAGCGAACTTTGCGGCAATCGCTGAGAGCGCAGGATCCACAAAGCAAGGGAAAACGTTTTAGCACTGTTCAGGATGGGCAGCCGTCGAGAGAGAGTAATGTTGAGAATTTCAGTTAAAAGACAGGAGATATCGGGGCCTGATACAAGCTAGAATGTCAAGATATAGTTTCGAATGGACGACATAACTCACGTACCAGAAAATAACGAATAGAGTGCAGGGAATCTAAAAACAGCGGAAAGGGCGCAAAGGGCTTGTTGGCAGAGTGCAGACGTATCGCCAGCATACTTGACTACATCAACAGTAGAGTATCGTGGTCGTGAGAGTAGAGAATCTCCGGGGGTAAAGGTGGGAGTTGGCAGTACAAATGGATCGATATGAGCAATAGCAATATCACGCCTTAAAGCTTGGCTAAATGGATGTGAGTTCATGTGCAAGCATTCCAAGGCTGGGAGCGATGTGGAGGTCTGCTGAAGCTCTTGAGCTTCAGCTCTGATTCTATTGGAGAAGGTGCTATACGCATCCAGTAAGTCGTGATTGGAGTGGGGAGAATTAGATTGTAAGGAGTTTAGGATGGATTCCAGAGGCGATTTCAGATAAGTTGGATCTTGTAAGTGTGATGTACAGCTTGGGGTGACTTGAGTTGGCTCCCCAGTCATGGTGTGAAAGCGTAAGCACCTGAGTCCACTAGTGCTGATATAACTTGAAGAAAATGTGGAACAATGGTCATGGTTGACCTGTGGAAAGTGTGCAGCCTCTAGGACAGAGGACCAGAGGCTTCCGAGGCGCGCATACCGAGTCAACGTTGCAGGAGGCCAGGTGATGTGAAACACGGTGTGACACATCACGTGATAGACACATGATCTTCTGTGACTCACGCGTTCTTCCATTTTTAGCAATTCACTGCTCGGGGTGGTATGTTCAGACGGAGTGGCTGAATCATAAATCCGACAGTCGGCGAATAAGGTATACGCCAGCGCGGATGAAAGGCAGAAATTGCCATACTAACTCAGAAGCATCTGCAGCTCCATATAGTTGTCCGTTGTTCCATATGTTCAAGTTCGAGTCACTCATGAATTTGACCGCGCGCCGTGCATCATGGTGCCTGTCTTGCATGAATTACTACCAACTACCAACTTCAAGAATGCATGAGGTCCACGGCGCTTAATTCATTCGAAGTCCAACGGACGGTCTCGTACAACCGCGTTGCAATCTTCGCGAGATCTTTCTTACGTCTCCAGGTTCCAGGTTCCAGGTTTCAGCCATCCGCCACCATTACAAGCCGACAAACAGAACCAACTTCTTGGCGATGCCATATACCTTATATAAAGCCCTCCGTTAAATTCAACTTCCACCTATCGTCCCCTTTTCTCTATCGATACGATAAAGCTAATCCGACACCACACCACACCAACCGCCCACCCAGCACATAACACTCGTTTTCACGACCTTGAAATGTTCAACACCATGTTTTCTCTTGTTTCAGCCTTGATGTTGGCACTTTCTTATGCTGCCAACGCTGCTCCCCTCCATACCGTTGAGCTGCTTGCATGGAGCCCAACTATTACAAGCCCTGGCGCTGATGCGCTTTGGGAACGTGGTTCCGTCCAGTTTGTGTCGTGGAAGACGGACAACATCCCTACGGAAAAGCAAAATTCAACCGGTATCCTGATGCTGGGATACTTGGAAAACAAATCCGAGAACTTGGACACTAGTATGTGAATTTCATACATGTGTCTTTAATACAGTTCTTAAAAGGCAATCCCGCAGAGAACCCTCTCGCATTCAATTTCCCCATCAACGCAGGTTCAGTCTCATTCACTGTTCCTCAGAACACATCGGCTCGCAGTAACGCTATCGTTGTCTGTATGTATTATTCGTCATTTGGTTGCGTGCATAACTTACATGCGTCTCTAGTGATTGGTGATTCCGGGAATGCTTCTCCTCAGTTCACCATCCTCTAGACTTGTGCTTCCGATCGAACTTTTAGAATGAATATGGACTTTTGCTTTATTTCGTTAACTTCATTAACTTCGTCACGGACATGATGGTCCGCACTTGATTCTGCTGGTTATTCAGAACCAGGTTTCTTTCACTCAATTA
>PVYJ01000834.1:0-19458 GCA_002995095.1 Rhizopogon sp. AM-2018a | reverse complement strand
CTCTCATACGGACTTTATCGGACTATTAGAAAAATTATGTTTTGTTTCCAAAATTCAATGCATGAATTGCCTTCTCATCTGACTACTGGGAGTGATCCGCTAGATCGCGCAAGGTCATAATTATAATAAGAATTGGACAACATAGATACCGACTGGTATAGACATCAGCGCGAGCAATTAGTTTTTCTTGACCTTTTTGACTGCCTGCGCACGGCGCAGTGATCCAGAAATATGTCCATAGGAATCCCACATCAGCCAGAGTGGAATGGCTACCCAGCTGGGATATACCATTAGATTCGACCACGATAAAAAACATTGCGTTTAAACTCACATGACATTCATGAACTGGGCACGATACAGAATACCACATCAGTCAAGACAACTGATAAGCAAGGGATGTGGCATGCTTACGACAAGATAAACCCAAAGGTAGAGCGGGTTGGAAGTATCCAAACTCGGGCTTCCCGTCAACCATTCGGGACAGAACGTCATCCATCTAGAAATTAGATTCACTAACTTCAATCACGACCACTTGCCATAACACACATACCCGCCATACAGCTCAGCAGTGCTCAAGACAATAATCCAATAGTGACGGGCAGGGTCATCGTTGACGATTTGCCATATGATGTAGCAGCACATAGGCGCAGCGCCCAGGACAGTCAAAATCTCGAGGGAAACAACAGTAGGGTCAGAAACACCCCATCGTGCATCCGCGCGCGTATACTCCTTCCCTGAACACTCGTCAATCCGATCGACTCAACAGTACATCGTAGGTTACTACTCACACAGTTCAGCAAATGGTCCCACGCTGGAGTTCACAGTCCTGCCAAAGGTCGAAAGGTAGAGAAATGATCCCTCGAATGAGAAGTGGATTAACGCGTCAAATGTCTGTCGATATCATTGTTAATTACGAATGGATGGGCACAAAGACCGACGAACCAGCCAGATGAAGGTAAACGAATCTTGCCAGCGCGCGTTCTTAGGGAGCAAAACCTTTGCACCAGTGGTTGCGATGACGGCAATGGCAGCGACCCCAGCTAGGGAATACGCTGAGGTCGCGGTGAATATCTCCGGGTTGCTGGACGTCATGGTATAAAGTGTTCTTGACTTGCAATGGAGCTGCAATTGATGGCGAACCTTCTCCCACGTTTCTATCGACTACACGACCCGGGATGTACGGTCCGAGTCTTGCTTTATGTAAGCTTTAGGATTTCAATTGTTCAACTCAAGTTCAACCTCTCTGATCTTTATCTTCCTTGTCAGACAAAAGTCCTCAATTCAACGCTAAGGTCAGCGTATCAGGCTACAGGGTCTTAGGGTCGTTATTTTGGCCAATGTGCTGGTCAACTTATGTACGGTATTTTCTCAGCGCTTACCAAATACTCAGAAGGAAGACAGTCCGATTCGTTCCCTCTGTATTATTAAACTCACCACTCTCACCTGGAAATTCACCGTAAATTAGCCGATCCAAGTCTTATGAGATTGAATCACTAATTATACAACGAATTTCCATGTCGATGCTCTTGCACCATCATACCAGTTCTTGCTTTCTTCGTTTCCTTGTGATCGGTCCATCATCATGTCACTCAGGGGACGAAGAGGAGGACGAGACGAGAGTAAGAGTAAGAACCTGACAAGGTGGAGGCTGAATCCAACGAGGAGGGGTCAGTTCTGAGGAATCAGATACCAATTTCAGTCCATCTCACAGAAGTTCGTTCCTGTCTTCAGCAGGCAGCGTAGTATTCATTCTCGCATCCCCGGGGCCTGTTCCTCATGACTATCCATCCCGTTGTCGCCGCAATTCCTGCTCCAATTTTGTAAAATCTCGTATCAGTAGAATTGGAAGAATGGATTAATACTCACATTCTTAATTTCCTGTAGATGCCTGCTTTGATCTTTTGACTGAACCATTTTTCGCTCCGTCAACTGTTGAGAACATTCTTCAAGCGTGTTTTTCAACTACATAACACAATAATTAACACACTGTCTCGCAGAAGCATACAGAGAACTCACATATTCTATGTCGTCTATGAGCTGTGTGAGCCGCTGGAAGTGCTGGTTCGATTGCAATTGCAATTCAGCAACGTAAGTCCGAGTAAGAGGACATGGTGGAACTTGGTATAGCATAAAATGAGGCCACAGTGTCAGTAAGTACTAATGCAGCAAATCTCAACTTGAAATTGGCGATGTCGATACCACGGCACAAATTATAGGGGGGACTCTATATATACACCGTCACGGTGTGACAAATCTGACCTGCGTCAACGTGATGGTCAATCTTGCGCCTGCAACAACCGCGCCGTACTTGAAGAGACAGAAGATCCATGACTATGGTGTCCTACTCGCTTTCTGAGAACGCGTACCTTAAGATCTTCTTTCACGCGGCAAAGCATCCTCATCTGCCAGTGAATGGCGTTCTGCTTGGAAGACAAACCTCAGACGCGGTTGTGATCGAGGATGTAATCCCCCTGCTCCATCACTGGACAAGCCTCAGTCCTATGATGGAGATTGGACTTGATTTAGTACGTCACATTCGTCCTATTGCAACCCCCCTGCGTGATACTCGAGACTAACACCAACCTTTGCAGGCAAAAGGACACGCTGAAGCACAAGAGATGACTCTAGTAGGGTATTATCAAGCAAGCGAGAAGTTAGATGATACCGCTCTTGCACCTGTCGGCGAGCGAGTCGCACAGAAGATTCGTGATCAATTCAACGATGCAGTAGCATTTGTTGTGAGTAGATGGTTAATGCACTACTGGGAAACTATTGAATTCTTCCTTTGAAGATCAATGGCGACAAGTTGGGAACAGGAGATCCAGCTTTGATCGTATGTTCAATGATATTGATTCATCCATGCATAGCTGTCTGACATCCGACAGCCGTATCTACCACAGCCTTCCACGTCATTCTGGCGACCGTATGTAGCGCAAACCCCTGCATTTACAACGGGATCGAATTTCTCGTTGGCCAATCCTGATTCACCCTCGCGCGCAATTACCCTCGTTCGTGATCATAATCTTCACGAGAAATTTGGAGATTTCGATGACCATTTGGAGGATGTAACGATAGATTGGTTACGGAATAAAGCGTGTAGAGTAGAGAACCTGTGAAACATGAACGGAACTTCAAGTGGACCATCACGAACGCAGCTACATGTGATCAACTTGATGATGTGATGTCACGAGTCAAGCTTAAGGACGGGTGGCCGTTATTCCCTATATATCTTCAAGTTATCGATTACGATATTGGTATGAACATTAAGTACATCAACAACGATGTCGACGACGACGACGATCGCAACAGCATTCAAAGGCACTCTGGTGCATTGCCCTTCGTTGGGACAACTTGAAATTCTCGAGGATCATCTATTGCGTGAGGATTCCATATTTTAAATCATCAAACGTTGCAATCCTTGAGCCTACATGCTAACATCTGCTCGTGCTTAGTTGTGGACCAACAAGGTTTCATAACTTATGTTGGACCCGCTGACTCCGAAGCATCTCAGGTTTTTCTGGGAGAAAGCGGCGTACCTCTTACAACGATACCATCTGGCAGTTTTCTCCTTCCGACGTTTTGTGATCTGCATCTCCATGCACCGCAATTCCTATTCCAGGGAACCGGTCTCCACCTTCCCCTGATGCAGTGGCTAAATGAATATGCGTTCAAGGCCGAAGAAAGCTTGGACAGCCAACCGGAATTGGCGGAGTCTGTCTATAGACGCCTAGCAGAACGCCTAAGAGATGCTGGAACTGGCGCGGTTCTGTTATTTGGAACTATTAACACCACGACGAAGTAAGGGCAAGTTTAACAGGACGTCTCAGAAACGGGGTGCTGATACGAGAAAATCCCAGTCTTATCCTAGCAAAAGCCATGCAAACAGTTGGTATACGAGCGTTCGTGGGGAAGTTGTCCATGGATATCTCGTCTCGACCCACATACATCGAACCCTCCGCTACAGCGTCACTACGCTCTGCCGAGGAATTTATCGATGGCTGTCATAACCTGGTTTCGTCTTACGAGCCACACCGACGCCTTGTTGAACCTGTGATCACACCGCGGTTCGTACCTACGTGCTCGGATGATCTTTTGCAAGGGCTCGGAAAACTCGCTCATGACAAAGGAGTACGAATCCAGAGTCACATGGCGGAGGCTCACGAAGAAGTGCAATGGGTTTTGGACGAACGCAACAAACATGATATTGACATTTTTGACGAAGCGAGTGATTCTCAGTTCTTAACAGGCGCTGGGGCTGATGGCATTCAAATCCTAGTGCAATCTACAAACAACGAAAACCGTTCAGGCCCACTGTACATTCTTGGATACAGACATGCTGACTCGGATGGCTGGCAGTTGTTCTGCAGTGGCACACTGTCCTCTCTCGAACTCATATTTTTCAGAAAAGCCATTCCCGCTCCGTGAAGCGTTGGACCTCGGCGTACGTGTCGGTCTTGGCTCGGATATTGCTGGTGGTTATAGCATAGATATCATGAACAGCATGAGGCAGGCCGTTGCTGTTTCCAGGATCAGGGAAGGTACAAGAAAAATATCCGACAAATCTAGCAACAATGGAATATCGCTCGCCGTTGATTGGAAAGACGTGTTGTATCTGGCTACAAGAGGAGGCGCCATTTCACTTGGCCTTTCATCTGGAGTTTTCCAAGCAGGTGCCCCTTTTGACGCTCAATGCAGTGAGTTGAACCACTATCGGAATGGTGTCTAAATGAACGGTGTTGTAGTCGAAGTGTTTAAAGATGGTGACAAGGGAATCGGTGCGCTTGACTTCTTTGAGCCACAGTCGGGAATTACATTGGATTCGCTGGAAAAGTGGTGGTGCATAGGAGACGAACGGAATAGGTGTGGTATTTGGATACAAGGACAGAAGTTGGGTGCGAAGTAGTATTGCATTCATCGGATGGATCTTCAAGCCATCGAGCTTGTCTCTGTTATGATTTATCTCGCTGCTGTGCTCCGTTTGGGAATAATTGACATGAATCACACGATGGATGTAGAAAACAAACAAAACGCGCCAGTCACAGCTAGTGTCCCGTAACAAAGGTAACATGATTGGAACAATAGAACTTGGGTAACTCGACTGTTGTATGGAAGATTACATGGTGATACCAGGACCGTGACGAATGGTAAGAAAATACAAGTAAGTAAAGTACAGCCTGATAGTTCGTGCAACTGTGAAACGTGATACATATGCATAATCTTCGTTCCAAAGTTCATGAGAGATATAAACGCTGCTTTAATCCTTGGGTATATCTTGAGAAAACATGAAGGTTGCTGTTGTGCAAACTCATGAGCGATCCGGTCCGTAACAAAAAAAGGAACATCGAGCACACCTATCAGATGATCTTGACCGATCGTTCCATCGAAATCCGTACATTCAATCATCGGAGACGTTAGCAAACGCGTCGATATCTCCGATACAAGCGATGTGGTCATTGCCAAGATGGCGCTTGAGTGCGTCTCGCCGACTGAACTCCTTCCCACATCCTCCAATCCATTGCTTATCGTCACGAAAGTAAGGAGTAGCGTCGTGGGGAACATTATATCTTGTGGCCGATTCGAAGGGTATACCACAGCAGACCCACTGTGCAGGTCTCTCGAAACGTGTATGCGTCCGAACATGTCGTTTGAGGTCAGGCGTACGGTGGTTACGCTGAACCCACGAGCAATACGGACAGGCCCAAGGGTTCGATTTGCTCGCAGGGCTTGGAGCAGTACCCGGGGCGGCTTGCACGTTCCGTGGAAGGGGAGCAGAGCGAGGTCGTTTCGAAGGAGATGCGTATTGGTGGCTGGGGCCAACGGCGAGCACACCGCTATTACGTGGGGAACGACGTTTCCTGGGGTTAAGGGAAGAAGGGACATATTCGTCGTCTGTCTCCTCAGCATCACTATTCCCTTCAACATACTCATCCAGGTCATGTAGCAAATCAGAAGTGTTACGCTTTGAGAAGGAACGCGTGGAACGCGTAACAAACCGCAAGGGGGGAGCCGGTTGCAGAACAAAGGGAGAGGAGGAAATGTCTGCCGTTGGAAGCGTGACTTGGGACTCTGTGTTATACCCCAAGCTGATGGGAGGATGGCATTCGACGGGAGGAGGGATATAAGGCAGATCTACGACTTGATCAAGAGCGCGAGCTAGGCTGTACTCGACTATGAGATGATTAATTCGTTACGACATACAAACATAACGCACAAATCTGAAGAGGAATATTGGATAGTGTCATAAGGCTGAAGCAGAATCCCATCTGAGTTATGGATGGGCTCGATCTCTGAGTCGGAATCAGAGTCGGACTCGAAGTCGGATTGATCATTCAAGTCCAAGGCAGTTATCGGGTTTTGAGGCGAAGAAGCAGTTGAAGATGAAGCAGTTGAAGATGAAGCAGATGAAATTGCTGAAGGTGGACTTGGGATAGAATGGACGAAGCGTTCTGGCTTGTCGTCTGTGTCGAACTCAGCAGTAACTTCAGCAAGCCATGCCATATGATCTTCCCCATCTTGAGCGCGCAGTTTCTCGTACAGAGTCGCCATAGACTGACGACGGTAGATGGTGGATGTCATGGCGAGTAAAGCAAGGATTAAAGCAAGGCGTTAGAGCGAGTTGCACTGGACTGGTTATATAGATTTCTTTCTTTCATGTCTCAGCTTTACCTTGCCGAACCTCGTTTTGTTCTTTCAGTTAACTCCGACACCCTACCCTCGATGTAAGTCACATCGAGGCAGCCTCACAGCGGGTGTCGCCCGAATATAGACCCCAGTGCCTGTCCGCTTTCTCGGAACAGAACAAAAGGGATCTTAGGGGACTTTTAAAAGCTGGCGCTTGAATGACTTCCTAGAAGTTCCTAGATCGCGATAAGAAGGTCCAAGCGCAGTGGGAATGTGATGATTTGGGGTAGTACGCCTGATTGCCACGTGGACTCATAAACAACACTGATAATGATTGGTTGAGGGCACAACAAAGGGCTCAACCTGCAATTAACTCCGGCGATATATGCAATCCGCAGGCCTTGACATTGCGTTCCGCTTGAAATACGGTGTGGTACGTGAAACTTGCTTGCAGGATTTCTGCGTAAGAGGTAGATTAACGTCAGAAGACACGCCTCGGCTTGACTTCCGTACGCGTGGTTTGCAACGTGGAATGAATAAAGCTCCCAACAATACTTCCAGTATGACTCGTGGGAAACTGTCTGGAGGAAACAAAGGGCAGTTTAAGCAAGAAGATTATTCATCTCCGTGAGCGTAGATAGCTCCAAGTTGGCAACGGCGACAGAGTTTAACAAAGGTTGTTGAGTGGATATCGTTGAGATAGCGTATAATGACACAAGAGGGTGAAAATACGGTGGAACATGGGACTACTGATCTCTCCGGGAGCGGATGCGCTTTCCGAATTGAACAGCAGGACCTCGACTAAGTAATCAACACTACCATTAGACACAAGGCAAGATTTCGTGAGAAGTAACTACATATACGCACCCTCGTATTTTCTTCTTGGGTCTTGGCTCATGCGCGAATACTTCTATTGGTTGATCTTGTCTGAACTTCTCCATGCACCAAAGAATATACCTGCGTTTCTGCATGATGCACTGGTGAGGGACAACATAGGCGAGGAGGCACGAACCTCCGGTCTTGGATGCTCAATCCAGCATTCTTCATATCCGAACCGGATGTACGCCAGAATGCATCCCAGCTGTCTATAGATATTTTGGTCTCAGATGAACGGCCGATGGCTTTAAGGAAGTCTTGAGGCGTAGATATCTGGCCTGGAGCTAAGCTGGTAGGTATGATGAGTAAAAAGCAGGCGTTGACAAACATACCTCTTGGGCTTGGAACGTCGGGCCTCCGGAAGGCGCTGCTCACAGTCGTAGTGAGTGTCCTGCTGTGAACATTTTGAATGGGAGGGAAGACAGAGCGAGACAGTTGAATCTTAGACAAGGAAATTCTGAATACCGAGGACATATTGGCCATGGCCCGGCTGGAGAAATGAAAAGCAACACTGGACAAGGAAACGGGTCAAATTTGTATGATTAAAACTTTCCTTTCTAGGATGTGACTTTTGAAGTCGTTCCGACCATCCCAGGGATCCAGACGCATTTCATTGTGTGGATGCTTTTCAAACACATATTTCCTACCTATTCAGGACTGCAAATCTGAGACTGCAAACCCCACCAAAAGGACCGTCAATTTTTGACACGAAGTTTGAATTCTTCCAACACAAACAGAAATCCAGAACATAATATGATATTGTGCTCTATCTGATACCAATGCAGTGTTCTACGTACAAGAAATGTTCAGCTCAAGGAACCAGCAGTAAATATGGAAAAGAGGTCATTGTCGTGCACATTAAAGCGACGGGTCCGACAACAACTCTGGTTAAAAGACCGGGGCATCCCTCAAAAAAAGCTGACTTTCTTCTTTCTTCACCCACCGAGTAACTGCATTTGCAGCATTTATCACCGCAGTCTTGGGTAACCGCGGTGATAAAACCACATACAATTCGAAAGGTTGCGTTATCTGAAACCATGATATCAGACCTAATGGGATAGAGTAGTAGATACTTACCCAACCCATAACTATTTCCTTCTCGGTCCGAATGTATTGCAATTTTAAGTTACCTGTTTGCCCAGATTTTGCATGTATCGCGTCATGAATGATCTGGTACAGTGTAACAATTCTTGTTTTTGTCGAAATTGAGTGCGTTGCAAACAAGCGATACTAGGACAATTACCTTCGCTTTGCATCGAGGGTATCATAAGGTTCCTCAAAAGCCGGCAAGGTGATCTGAACATGCTGCCTCGACTTATACACAAAATGACGCAATCCAGGTATCCCTAATTGAGATGCGAAGTAACTTGTCTTCCCAGAGTCGACAGCTTTGACCAGCGCCTCCAGGGATCCATCATCGCTCAATTTCTGCAGCGAAGGTAAGCAACATGAATGTGCTCTCGAGGGCAAGTATTTGAGCAGACCTGAGTAACAGTGTCACACCAAGCTCGCACAGTCTCAAACTCGCCCCCACCGCTGATGCACACAAGTCCAATGCCGGAATCTTCTATAAGCCTGGTTGTTTGCCATGAAGTTATACCTTGGCTGTTCTCCGCAACATTACTAGCGCTGGTAGTCTCCGCAACATCCGTCTCGTTGTCTCCTGTTGTCCGCTGATAAGATTTCTGGTCCGCATCAGGGCGACGCAAAAAGGTGATATATGCGTTGACAAATCCAGCAGGGTTGAACTTCGGGAGACAAACAGGAATCCACGACGCTGATGCAGGCGAGTTCACGATAGACGGTGAATAAACGGTATTGACGAGAATGTGTATATCTGAAACAAGAAGGAATGGGATGAGGGTCAGATGACAAATCGAAGGGATGACACGTGCCAGCAGGGTGTATCGAATGCTTTTTAGGTCGCACCAACGTTATGACCTGACCCCGTGCAATTAAAATGATGTAGAGGGTATCCTAAAACAAGGGTCCAATGAACCCTTCGAACCATATCGAACGGTAAAAGCTATCACCTTCATCTTTGATGTTGGTACCAGGGCTTCGGCAACACGCACACGCAAGCTTTGGTCCAGCTGCAGACAATTCAAAGAGGAAGTCGCCATTGCAAGGTCGAGTTCGATTCGATCTAACAAGGAAAATAAAAATGGTTCTGCACCTGTTTTGCGGGCACAATCAATCAAGGTACAGCAGAGATACATTTATCGCACCGTCTAATAACCTGCGCAAGTCAAAGTTCGTGCGACGCTCGAAAATCCGTCGCAGTTGAGAAGCAGTGACGATGCTCAGTATTTGTAGATGTAGATACTCGAGATGTGATCGAGTCTTGCATGGTCATGATTAATCGAGTGACAATTTGCAACGCCGCGCCATTACTCACGACAGACTCTGGCTCACCCCACGATGAAGCACAGACATAATACAGGGGAGACCGAAGCAAGAAGGTTATCCGCAACCTTTCAGTGTTTATACAGCGGAGCTTATCACCATCCTCGAGGAATACTGACAAGAGCGCCTGCACTACACCCATAATAGACGACGAATTCTCGACGTCCTTCCCATCCGGGCGACTGACGGGTAATGATTATCATGGAACGTCACTTCGTGGGCTAGTAGTCTCACCTAGCAAATACAGGTTTTCCAGCGTCTGTGAGCACAAAGTATTCTCGAGGCCTATATCCTTCAAGTACTGGGCCAAATTTGAGATGTATAGATATGTATCATAGTACTACTCACTTGTGTCAGGAGATATGTCGAGCCATTCATCAAGTTTTCGCTTTGCATCTACCACGCTCTCAGAAGAGTGCCCGTGTGCACTAATCGAATAAAAGAAATTGACCTGATTTCTCTCTCTGAACACTCAAAGTCCGTCTCAAGTGATCCCGCAAGTTCCTCCTAGATTCCTCGCTAGCTACGTCGTCTATCTGGCCAACTGCAGTGTCTTCGCTGCGTGTGGTGTCCACATCTGGGTCCACATCATGGACAAGAATACCTTCATTCAAATCAAGATTCGTCACCGACGATGCTGAACTTTCAAGACCCGGCGTGGGTAGCAGTGGCACAGACAAAGTACTGGAACGGTGATCTTTGATATTTGAAAGTGAGGGAGTGGGGTGTATTGATGGAATGATCAGACGAGTAGGAGACGGCGGGCATGTTCGAGAAGCCGCTGAGGTCATGACGGTCTATTAAAAGGAGTGAATCAGCCTCTAGTGTACAAAAGGAAACAAACAAATGTCTAAGAGTACTACAGTACTAGTCGAAATGCTCATAATGCAAGAAATAACTGAGACATGTTTGCCCATATACCTCTGCTCATAATCCATAGTGGGTAGTGTATTTGTCTGACACATCCGACTAGCATATTCGAGTCACCGGTATATGACCCGGGGTGCATGACTAAACCTAATAATATAATCTTGTGTGTTGCCGTCTTACTCAGGATATCGACGCGTTCCCCAGGCATGCCGTTCATTGTTTTATCTTGCCGTCTTACCCAGAATACTGACGCGTTCCCCAGGCGTTACAAGATGGTGCTTACTATAGACAGGCCAGACTGGACTTGAAGGGTATATAAAATGCACTCCAAACAATAATGCCATAGATATCATCAGAAACCAGAAACCACCTCTCACAACTCCGTAGACATGTCTGACTTATGGGCTCCCGTACCTAAGCCATCATCTAGGCTAGCGCGGTATCGCGTCCTGTCCCCTAATGCCGGGGTTCACGTCTCGCCCTTGCAGCTCGGTGCCATGAGCATCGGTGACAAGTGGGAGAAATTCGGTATGGGCAGCATGGACAGGGCATCCTCATTCAAGCTCCTCGACGCATTTTACGAGGCTGGGGGAAATTTCATCGACACAGCCAATAACTAGTATGTACAATGTTGTGCTTACGTCCATTATGTCCTCGTCGCTGACAACTCTCCCAACTTCTCAGCCAAGATCAGAGCTCCGAAGAACTCATCGGGGAGTGGGCAGAGGAGAAGGGCATCCGCGACCAGCTCGTGATCGCTACCAAGGTAGAGTTAAATTTAACGAATATAAGTTTGATGCTGATGCATGTGTATTCAAAGTACACGACCAATTATCAGCGCGGCAACGACAATATCCGCCAGAAGGTGACATATACCGGTAACAACGTCAAGTCATTGCACCTCAGCGTGGAGGCCAGCTTGAAGAAGCTGAGAACTTCCTACATCGACGTTCTGTACGTGCACTGGTGGGACTGGGAAACCTCCGTTGAAGAGGTTATGAACGGTCTGCATGTGCTAGTGCAACAGGGGAAAGTATTGTATCTCGTGAGCGTCCATTTATATCAACTCCGACATTCGTTAACACCTGTCACTGGTAGGGCATCTCCGACAGTCCTGCTTGGGTTGTATCCAAAGCGAACCAATATGCTCGCGACCATGGAAAATCTCCGTTTGTGATCTACCAGGGTGCTTGGAACGTCATGGACCGCGCCTTTGAGCGCGACATCATACCAATGGCCCGGTCGGAAGGTAGTACATCAAGCGTTCTTCTCTCTCTCCTTGACTCACATTCATCCACGCAGGTCTTGCGCTTGCCCCTTGGAACGTCCTTGCGGGTGGAAAACTCCGAACCGATGAGGAAGAAGAGCGCCGCCGCCAATCAGGGGAGAAAGGCCGCATGATCCTGGGCCCCAACTGGGAACGCAACGAGAAGGAGAGGGCCATGAGCACAGCCTTAGAGAAGGTAGCTAAAGAAGTTGGTGCGAAGCACATCACAGCGGTAGCCATTGCATATCTTATGCAGAAGACGCCCTACGTCTTCCCGATTATTGGTGGGCGAAAAGTGGAGCAGCTGGAGGCAAACATGGAGTCGCTGTCGATTTCACTCTCACCCGAGCAGATGGAGTACTTGGAGGGCATTGTTCCTTTCGACCCCGGCTTCCCACACACAATGATCGTGAGTTCTCAGAATTTGTATGTCAGCTGTGACTGAGATATCCACGTAGGGCAATGGCGCGGACTACAACTTTCTAATGAAGATTACTGCATATATGGACAAACACCCGCTGGTGAAGCCCATAGTTCCAGATGATGATTAGTTCTGTATGTAGCTTGAATATGTTCCGAGTACCACACGCACAATTTGTCTTATCAGCCCAACGAGCAACCAAACGTATCAGATCGTGCAAATACACTCAACGCTCAAAACGCTCAACGTTAAATGTTCATCTCATGTCTATTCTTGCTTAACAGTCGATTCTCATGTTGCTCGAGTGCGTAGAATATTCTAAGTAAACATTACTTAGAGCGATAACATTAGGCGTAAGCACAACTAGCTATACACTGTCAAGGATTACGACTCAAACACGATGTGGGCTCCAACCTGGAGCAGATGATTGCAATCAGCACAGACACGAGAGGTTATGATAAATGCGCACCTTGTGAGTTGGACCTGTAGAGCTGACCTCGTACAAGCGCTGAGTGTCCAGGGCAACGCAGAATGAAGCCTTAACACCAGGACGGAGGGCCTGTGTATAGCCTGCCAATTTGTCAGAGACGTCATTAGGAGGCCAGCAGTGACCTACCAAGTGCGAGAACTCCCGAGTTGTTGATCTTTGCCTTGACGAAGGCAGCCGAGTCAAGGTACCTATACATAAAAGGCTCAGCAAGGTGTTAATATATTTCCTCTTAAACTCACGCCTTGGTGCCGACCTCAATAGCAACGCCTGAAGTCGTTGCCTTCGTGTCATAGACGGCCTTGGCGCCGGCCTCGACATCAGCACTGACACGGTGGTAGTAGCTTGCAGCGAAATGGTTGAAGTTGTTGAGACCGTGAACAGTCACAGCATAATCGGAAGCGTTGTAACCGATGGCAGCGGCGTACCGAGTGACCTTACCCTCGGTGACGTTATATGCGGTCTCAGCTCCGAACAAGAAGCCATCACGACCGAAGACAGTGTCAGCGGTGAAAGTAGGGCCCTAATATTGCCTACATATTAGGACCCGAATACGAAGGAACGAAGCATTGCCGAACCTTGAACACGTCGAATGCACCACGAGTGTGGACACCAGACTGCTTGTAGACCGCGTTGAGCAAGGCGGACTTCTGTCCCTTGTCGGGGGTCAAAGATGTAGTAACATCAAACTTGAGACCTTTGGCAAGGTAGTTCTCAAGCTCGAGCTGAGACTTGAGAGCGTTGGAAGTGGTCCATGTCTCGGTGAACACAAGGCCGTTCTTCTTGTCAATGTACTTGGCTTCAATGTCTCCGGTAATGGCAGAAGTTTTCGAGTCCCGGCTTCCACCGACTTTGAATGCAACATTGGAGGGTGTTTTGGTCTTGACCTCCAAAGATGTGCCATGGAAGGGGTAGTCCTTCCCCAACAAGTCGTTAGAGGACTTTCCAAGGTCCTGAACACATACAGTGAGTTCCACGATATCGCCAATGGTTACGAGATGCGTCTTACCTTCCATGAGGGGGGAACTGGCTGAGGGAGAGACATTATGTAGACGTGATTTGAGACGGTAAACTGAGGAAAGAGACGCGGAATCCGGATTTCAACTGATTTTTTTGGCCGGGACGAGCCGTGAGAAACTGTCGCCGCTTGTATTCCGTCATGTCATGGCAGCCCGGCAAGTAGAACACCGTCTCGGATGCAAATGCCTCGTAATTTGCGCTCATCATGACCACCGACTCTGGAGATGAAACCCAGCCTCAGGTCGCACCATCCAGTCAACCTTCTGGGTCCCGCAGACCCATCTACAGGGTTGAAACAACTGGGAACTTTTGGCAAGATGCCCGAGAAGCTTTTAAGGTGCGCCTTGCTCAGCTGATGCATTGCAAAATACAGCTGAATACTTGTGCGAAGCTAGCGCATATCAATAGCTGATGATTTTCAACGTCTTGGAGAGATACCGTGCGCTCGAAACAGTCTCATGAGTGGTATCGCAAGCGGTGTCGGTGTAGGGGTCATACGTATCATGAGTGCTGGTATGTTGTCTCCTTCTTTACCTTGGCTATCATCAACATATTTCGTTCAGGGTTCCTCGTTGGATCACACTGGGCAGTGGGAACCTTCATGCTTGTTTCATTAGGCACCTGGTACGTTCTCCTGGCACAGTTGCACCAAAATACATCCACCAATATACTTTCGAAGGACCGTCTGCCAAAGGAATATTGAAGTAGAGCGACGTAAACTTCAAAAAGTAGTCGAAGAAATGCCGAAACGCTTTATAAAGCAGAAGGACGCAGCAACAGACCCAAGCGGAGGGGCGTGATGGGCAGCTGACCTTTTCGAAACTGAATCTATACCATAACCAACAAATTTGATTCTACCAAATGACCTCCCTCCAGTTTTCAACCAACTCTGGATCGTCCTTGAAGTAACTGGTCGGTGACACGTTCTAAGTCAATCGAGTTGAACAATGCAACATTACCTTGTGTGACTCTCCGAATTGGACGAAACCTCCTTGAAGCACTCGTACATCGCGATTCGTGTCATGCAAAGCATTGCAGGTTTCCTCAAAAATCTGTGTTGTCCTCAGTTTTTATAATGCAAACGTCTCGAGGAAGGAGCGTACTCTGGCTGCCTTTGGTCCACTGTAAAGGCGATGAAAATATGTGGTGAATGTTAGGCAGATCAGTGGACTATCCATACCGCTCCTGGCTCAGTTGACAATGGAAGATCATAATCGGTACATCCTTGGCATCCTTGACGAGGTCATCAACCTCCGTCAGGAATCGTTGAGAGGGATAGTTTTGAGAGCCTTTGATATTTCCGCCTGCCCAATCTCCGTCTCTGACGTCCACAACAAGATAATCTATGTCGGCAGCCAGTTAACAATGTCCTCGCTGCAGTGTAGTCGAAAGTCGCGATACCTTTGCCTGGGACTTTATCACTTTTCATGAGCTTCGCAAGTTCCTGCCAGTTCGAAGATTTGAGCATCATAATTTGCACCTGGATACCAGTAGCCTCACGGTTCCTGTCATGCCTTGCACCATCGTGCGCTGCTGGTGTAAGAGTAGAAATTTGGTAGAACGATGTAGACTCGCAACGTCAACCAAGTCTGAACTTAAGTCCTTTGAGAGATAAGAGGTTTGACGCAACCTTGGTGTCCTCGCATCGCACGCCTCTTGCCAAGTGGTTTGACGTCTACACAGTCACGCCGCTGTAAAACCACCAACGAATCAGGATGCATCCGATGCGTAACTTGGTGTATGATGAAAGACAATAATAGTACAACAACCTCTAAAACTTCTTCTCGGAAGATAAGAAATTCCAACAGTAAATAGCAACTTAAATACGACGAAGTGATGATCATGCAGGCAAGCTTACGACTTGCTTTTTGCATTGCCCTTCTTCTTGCTCGCGCGAGGGGATTTATTAAAACCATGCACAGGAAATGAGGAACCAGATGTTCGTCTCTTTGCCGCAACCTGCCTGCCCTGCTGTTTTTCCTCCTGGTCAGATGGGCGGGATCGACGAGAGTGAATATCCATCTGGTACTCAATCTTTCTCGTGTCATTCCCGGAACCTATGGGACTCGTGGACCGCCTCCGCCTTCCATAATCCTCCACCACACTACCGTCATTGTCCACCTCAGGTGTACTATCATCATCAACAAGCGTCGTATCATCGTCCAGCGTGGTCCCTTGTGATCCCCAGGGATGAGCAAAACCTGGTGGATATGCACCCCACGGACTTATCGGTGGCGGAGGCATATGAGGCGAACCATATGACGACATCGTTGCAGATAATGCATATGACAACTGTTGCATTGCCTGGTAGAGAAGGTTTTGTGCAGGATCAACGGGGTGAAAGGGGTGGACTGGAGTCCGCGGTGTACGGGACGCGAAGCGGGCTGATGGAGCCAGAGGGGTATCGGGTACTACAGGCCACAAATTGGTAAACGATTGTGACTGTGCAGACCGTGAGGATAATCGTGTTACCTGGAATATCTTCAGATGATATACGGGACGCGAAGCGGGAGCTTGATGCAGCCATAGGAGTATCGGGTACTACAGACCACGCAGTTGGTAAACAAAAGTGTTTGTGCATGCTGTAGAGGGGCTACGTTACCTCGAGTATGTTTTGATGACATACGGGACGCGGAGCGGGTGCTTGATGGAGCCGAAGGAGTGTCCGGTACTACAAACCATACCGTTAGCAACAGTTGTGCAAACTGTGAGGGGTGACTATATTACCTGGAATATCTTGAGACGATCTACGGGACACGAAGCGAGGAGTATCGAGTACGATAGACCATGCTATAGACCAAGCCGTTGGTAAATGATTGTGCAAACTGTGAGGGTAGTTACGTTACCTGGCGTATGTCCAGATGATATACCACGTTGTGAAGAAGACGGGGGTGTTCTCTTTCGTTTTTCAACTCGTGGAGGTCGCTCAAGGGTTGTTTCATGAGCCAAAGAGGTATTAGGTACTACAGACCATACCGTTAGAAAGAGTGTGCAAACCATGAGGGTGACTACGGTACCTGGACTATCTTGAGATGATGTACGGGACGCGAAGCGGGTGCTTGATGTAGCCGGAGGAGTATTGAGTACTATAGATCATACCGTTGGTAAATGATTGTGTAAACTGTGAGAGTGGCTACGTTACCTGGCGTATGTCCAGTTGATATACCAAGATGCGAAGGAGACGAATATATTCTCTTTCGCTGTTCAACTCGGGGAGGTCGCTCGAGGAGTATTGCAAACTCCTCGTCAGAATCAGTGGGTTCGTTTATCTTTTGCTCACCATCCGCAACATCCTGTTCAGATTCATTGCGGGCAATGTGGTACACAGCACTAGCCTCGTGCTGCCATACGCTAAGCTCATCTTCGGACTCGTCCTCTTGTACGATCTCCGGCTGCCCCTCATCTTCCTGCGACTCTCTCAATGCCTCTCGTAGTGCGACCAGTTCTTCCATAGACATATCATCCTCACCGTCCTGATCCCCCAACATCTCTCTTCGTCTCTTTTCAGCTTCCAAAAACTCGTTGAGATCATCAGCATCCGTTGTTGCTGAAAGAGGTGGCACAGCACGTAGCAGCTCAGAAGTTGATGCCATGGTACCATCGGTTCCAGAATGGTTCCGGGCGGGTAGAGTGTCTAATTCATCTTGGTCAACATCTTGGTCATGTTCGCGATCCACTTGATCCTGTTCTTGGTCATCCTGACTGTCATCAGGAGCAAAATGACCAATGTCGTAGTCCTTTCCTGCGCTCTTCAGTACTCCTCTGTCACTGATTATGGTGCCGCTGTAGAGGTCGACTATGTCGTCTTCATCAAGACGTTTGTTGTAGCGTTCAGCGAGCTGGTCCCAGATGTTGAGAACACGAAGGGTAGATCTGGATAAACGAGGTCGTTTTGCAGGTCGGATATCTGAAGAGACAGAAGGGGAGACACGAGGTGTCATGAGAACGAGAGGCGTGCAGTAAGTATGAAAGCTTTCAGCACGGTGGTTGGTGGAAACCTTCTTTGCGTCACGTGACTAGTCACATATCAACTAACTCCTGTCCCGATGCCGGCCCGGACTCGTGCCCACAAAACCCTTTCATTTATGAGCAGCTGTGGTAGTGATCATTAACTGAGATTGCTTTGCCTAGACCTTATTTCTCCCATTATTAAATTTACGACTAATAAATACCACAATGATATGCCAAACGAAGTTCTCATGTACCCTGTGACAATGTCATACGTCTCAGGATCGAGGCGCGACTCAAACACAACAACAAAGACCTCAATACTGAAGGAAGATACGAGAGAGGCTAAATGATACCTGAGAGGGACGAGAAGAAGATGACTAAGTACTCAAAAAACAAGTGTGCATAAACAACGTATCCCCTAACCAAAGCAAGAAGTTCATGACAGACAGACTTCTGTCACTTGGGAGTGTTTCCGTGCTACACACCACCGCCAGTTGACACCTGCGTGCACTCCTGGAAAGCAATCGTAGCTATGCCAGTTCCTTCTTCGGAGGTAGCCACCAGCTTAGCATGGTATTCTCGGATGCTAAGGATGAGGCGTGGTCCCAGCACAAACATCTGCACGAGTGTGACAAATTGAAGAACGGCATTATATATCACAGCCCCCAAGGAAGATAAGTCCTGTAGAAACAATCAGCATCGAATCAGATGCGAGTCGCAGATTGGCGTACAAATATTCTTGAAACCAGCGAGCTGAGACTGAGGCAGGACACAGCGCCAAAGCTATTACGTGCGGAACTTGAGCTGCAGTGAAAAAGGTATTCGCATTCAAATTACGAGCTCACGCTGCAAAGTAAAGCACATGTGTTTCTATTAACACCGCAAAATAGCCCCTAATAGTCCATCCTGTCGATGACCGTCGCAGTTCATGGAAGTGTTTTATAACAACCCATACGGCAAGAGACAAGGCGAGGACCTCCCATACAGTGATGAGTATCCAAGTCTCGGTTATCAGAAGTTGACCATCACCCTCAAGGCTGACATCACACTGATAGGTGCCAGAGAGGATGACTTCCTCTGGTATTTCGTTCAATGAGCTTAATATTTCATCATAATTAAAGCTTACCCCCTAAAACATGGCTGCTCATTTCTCCGTTGAGAACTCCACAGGCAATTGTGACAGCCAAGAAGATTACGACGAGAAAGAAGAGTATCTTTCTGGATTGCAGATACATGGCGTGTAACCGGTTGATCATAATGACTTGCATGATATTTCAATCCCGTCATATCAGGGATAGCCAGGTAGCTCACCACCTAGTACGGTAACCACGATAAAATTCATCCATGAAATTGAGAGGTAAACAATAGCGCCTGTAAACCCAGTCACTGACGAGTCTCGGTGGACTAAATACTGCGAGAAAGCTCACAGCTTGTTCCAGTCATTATACTAAAGCCAGCAAACTAGTTGAGGATGTCACTCACCCCTATATAGGAGTGCAGTTAGTTCGACGAGAGTGGCAGGTGCGAAATACTTACTAC
>PVYJ01000830.1:0-20131 GCA_002995095.1 Rhizopogon sp. AM-2018a | reverse complement strand
TGTACTCGACTTATTTCACTTTTCTTACTTTATTTGCTTTTCTTTATTTGCTTTTTTGAATGATTCGCACTTACGAGTTTAAGCGTGTCCTGGATTTGCTTGTGTGAAAGTGGATTAAGTAAGTAAAAATTAAGGGCAATAAGTCCTAAAAAAGCAAAATAAGCAACGTGAGGTTTTCCTGAATCCTGATGCCTACCAGGAAGTCGAATGTCTGTGACAATGATAAAACGGCGTATCTGGATATGTTCATGGCCGCTAAGACGAGAGGTTAGTGGTGCCTTTCCGAATGCATACTAGGCAGATAGGAGATAGGCTGGGGTGATCTTCGACACTTTGCATCAATCTAGGGTATAACTCGAATTCCCCACTGACCCCATTCAAACTGCCACGTCGATTCGTGGTGTTATGATCTAGGTCGACTATGTAGATCCCTTTTCCTGGGTTCTTTCTTCCTCACCCATTACGGATCGAGTATGGTTTTGTGACGGGAGGTATTTCCACGTTGGTTCTTACCTCCTTATGATGAACGCAAAGAACTAAAACGAGCGTCAGATTATCCCATGATTTAGCTATAAAGTGCATCAGCTTTAAAGCCTGGATCGCAGGTTATCTCCTCCCCGGGCCGCGATAGCACGTCCTTCAAGCAGAGGAAATATGTCACAGTCGCAACCCCCGCCATCTACCGGACCCAAGCTGGACGATGTCAGCGGTACTTACTTGTCACTCATTAGACAAGAAGGCAGTGCCGGGTTGAGAGGCCTCTTTGAAAGTCGATTCATGTGAGTGACTTGGAGATATGGCGTGGACGTGAAAGATGTGATACATTTGTTGACACAGAGTTGCTATAACGTTGTTCTTAACTATTGGAGGATTCGTCAGTCAAACTCGTTGCAGATTAAATGACCATCACTAACAACGTGCCTTGTTGACAGCTCGTTGGTTACGATCAGGTTGGTTCAGTGGTGTGTTCGCGTGGTACTGCCGGTGGGCTAACTGCGCGTCAGGGAATCATGGGCAACGTAGTCACCTTGCAGTCTTTTGGAGCGGCGTTTCCAGATCTCTACATGAATCCGGTATTGACTGTAAGGATGAATTCCAGCTGGTTTAAACTCCTTGAATAAATTCACTTCTAGAGCTGGTGTATTTCCACACTCTTGCTTGGTAAGTTAATAGGGCACGTTGAAAACCAACTACAAGCATCTGTCCATTGATTCACGTCCACAGCCGCAACGCTCGGATCTCATGTTGACGGCACAGTATGTGACAAAGTAAGTTATATTGTTTGGTGAGATGAGTCAATTGTAATTGACTACAACTAGGCTGGGCGGAGAAAAAGTGTAAAATTCAACGTTCTGATCTTTCTTATCGGAAGTTCGTTGCAAACCGGCGCCATGTCTTCCAGTAGGTTCTGTCCTGTTCAGGTGTCCCAGCTTTCCTGACGATCCCCTTTCGCTAGAATATCTTTTCGCCGGTCGTGCCGTTGCCGGTTATGCACTCGGTGCTCTGACGCATGTAATCCCAATGTATATTGTTGAGATATCCACTGCCAACATTCGTGGATTTCTGGTTTCTCTGCTGCAACTCGCTATCACAGTTGGTGTAAGTAAAACAACCAGCGCTGATGTTATGTTTCTGATCCCAATTTTTTTTAGCTTGTTGTTGGGTGTACGTGTCATTTTATACTTCCATATGTTCGTATATGCTCATTATTTGAAGACTGGATCGCGATTGCCACGTCATCTATCGGGGGAACCCAATGCGCCCCAGGAGTTCCTTACACTGGACCACTTTTGAACGGCATTCATACGTTCGATCCTTACAAGGACGTTCCTGTTGGAGGCTGCACTGGTCAAACTCAAGCATCATGGAGGGTTCCACTTGGATTACAATTATTCCCTGCTTTGGTGTGTCAACTATATCCGTTTGCATCTCCTTTTACCTATGGGCATGCACTGGCAGTGCCTTGGCATTGGTATGTTCTTTATGCCTGAATCGCCCGGTTGGCTCGTGGAGTGTGGTCGCGAGGAAGAAGCTGCGCAGGCGCTGTCGCGTCTTCGCCGGAAGCCCGTTGACGACCATTCGGTTCGCTTTGAATTACTGGAGATCATGGCTGAAGTTCGATACACGAGAGAGGTTATTGAGGCTGTAACTTCTAATGCAGGGCCCTTCAAGCTGTGGCTTCATACCAAGGGGGTCTTCTTTTCTAGTCGGAAAATGCTCAAGCGATTGCTTGTCGGTTGCCTTCCTGTGGCGTTCCAGCAAAATATGGTTGGTGTATAAACTACAGTGTTTTCTCACGTACTGACAAGTTGTGGTTTTCTAGTTTGTAAGTCATTGGTTCATCTTCTGATTATAAATGTCACTCACTTCTCTCTCGAGCCTATCATTTATTTGGCGCCTTTGAGTAAGCGATACGAAATATTGCAACGACTGCGTTTACACAGTTGATCTATAGTTTTTTTCGAAATGGGTCTCCGCACGGACACTATCTCCCTGCTCGTCGGTTTATTTGGACTTGTGAATGTAAGTTAAATTACTAGGCAAGGTCATCTATGTGCCTCTTAAATTACTCTAAGATACTCGCTACTCTACCTGGCGTCATTCTTATCGACCGTGTGGGCAGGCGGCCTTTATTGCTCTCTGGTGCAGTCGGATGTTTCATTTGTATGATGGTTGTGGGCACTATTATCACTGTGTACGGCTCGCACTGGTCATCAAATGGAGTAGCGGTTCAGGCTGTCATCGGTAGGTGGGTTGTGACTAGATATACAGCATGCTAAGCTTCCTTGTAGCCTTCTTGTTTTTATTCAACATCTTCTTCTCTTACTCATGGAATCCGGTTGGGATAGGTGAGTAACTCGCTTGCGTCATTTTATGATTTCATACCTTGTCCAGTTATTGCCAGTGAGATTTTCCCGCTGCACTATCGGTCCCTTGGCCTTGCCCACACCATACCAAGTATATGGTTTTCGAACTTGTAGGCGGTTACTCTTTCCTCTATTTATTTTAGTATTGACACCCTTTAGTATGGCCTCAGTGTCTTTACCGAATTATATAATAAATTCGGGTGGAGTAGTGTACTATATCACGGGAGGAATGTGCCTGTTTGGGTTCATTGCAGCTAGTAGGTCAAATCCCTACATCATGTCAAAGAAGTGTGCTTAGCATCTTTTCCAGAGTTCCTCTTCCCAGAGACCAGCGGTTACGTAAGTTCCCTGCTTACGCCGCTGAACGTGGAGGCTGACGACGTGGTACAGGCCTTGGAAGACATGGATACTGCGTTTCGCATTAAAGTTACTGACAGTGAGCGAGAACACAAGGAGCGTATTTATCGGGATCTTGGTCTGCCCGTCAAAGCACCTCAGACTGTATAACGTGGCTGACCCCTGTTGTATTCTTATGTGCAGATTTATTCATCGCATACGTTTGGATACGAATAGCACTTACGACTTGTATTACTTGTTACGAAAATGACGCAACTCCCAGATTTTCCGTAGATGACCTTACGCCATTACGTTCTGCAATTCTTTACTCGGCCCACTATGACCAATCATGTCAATTTTACGTTTTTACGTCCATAGGCAGCTGGCAAAGCAGCTCTCTGTACACGTCCAAGTTATTTGCACACTCAGTTGCACTTGGTATTCAATCAGAACTCAGAACTCCAAGACAGACATCAAGCACCAATTGCATTCATCACGAACCACGTACCCACGACTACAATAGAAACATGAAAACCAAGTGGAAGGGAGGGGAAACCCCACAAGCAGCCCAAATCTCGAACCACAACAGCGCTCAAGCGCTCACCACACACAGCTCGCTCCATTTCATCAGACCCATAGGGGGAGAAACGAGAGAGACATGTGACGGGAGACAGCATCGAGGTAGGAGTAGCGGGAGACACGGGATTTTGCAGGGGAGAGGGGTGGAAACGGTAGTGAGGCGGGTGTAGTGGATGTAAGTAAGGGTGGATGGGAAACAAAAGTGATTGATGCCGAATAAAAAAAATGAAGACTAGGGGACCGGGAGGAGACGAAATAGAGTAATAAGAGCGGGAGATAGATAGAGATCATAGACAACTTTTACTGGGATGATGGTGATGATGATAACAAGTCCGATGAATGATGAATGCGAAAGGCGATTACATATGATAGGGTTGAGTCGCAGAAGTCGGGAGGTCTAGAGAGGTCCAGTATATCAGTATGCGCTGACCTCGTCCCACGCCAGCGCATTCGAAAAGTCCATATCAACATCGAGGTTGAGGCTCGAGTCGACAGAGACGTCCTGTGAACTCGGCAGCATCTCCAACAGCCTTTCTATTCCCATCTCTAAACGGACTTGTTCCGTCCAGTCAACTGTGTCGATCCCACTCGTGACCAGCCCTAGGCCGAGCCCCTCTGCGGAAGTAGTCTCGCTCAGCACCTCCGTGCTATTCGTGTCTTCTGCCGAAGGGCCAGCGCCTGGAAGAGCGCAAGTGCCAGCCGGCGGCGACGCGAGAATCTCTGCGAACAGGCGCGTAAGGGCTGCGTCTGTGGCTGCCTCGTCTTCAGGCTAAAACAAGACAGTGTAAGCTATTTTGTATGCTCAAGATTGCAGGCGACTAACCTCGACCGTAGCACTGTGGCACATCTGATTGCTCTCGCCGGTCCCGTGACCAGACGTGTGCTGCCCACCCGCTGCAGGGACACTGCCGGAACGACAGTGGTCGCCACCCGTGCTAGGTGGCGAGTGGGAGCATGTCCAGTTGTTGAGAGGTCGAGAGTTTCCTTCGGTGCATCGATAGGTGCTGGTGAGCTGGACCTAGTAAGATCTGAGAGAGAAAATGTAGGGCTGAGTGGGAAGTCGAATGAATCGCCCGAGAACATTACGGGACTATCTGCGAGCGTGGAATGTGTGGGTGCAGGAGAAAGTGGATACGAAAGAGTTGCAAGCGTTGTCGACTTGGGTGATGAAGCTGTGGGAGATGTGGAGTCCCCAGTTGAAGAAGTTATTGAGACAGGTGATGGCGCGCGGACGGACGAGAAAGTTGGGGCTCGGATGGAAGTCTCAGAGGCAGTAGTGAGCTCAGGTGTGTTGGTGCCTTGGGCTGTCAATGTCCGCAACACTGCTTCATATCCCATCTCAAGCGTTCGGATACGCTCGCGTAACTCCAGGTTCTCACGCTCCCTTTGCTCCTCGGCACGCTTCCGCTCTCGCTCCTGCTCCTGCTGAATGGTGGCAACCTCAGGCTCTGAGACAGAGCTGCTTGAGGGTGAAGCGCAGTCAGACATTGGAACGCCAGCACGCAGGCGCCTGTTTTCTTCCTCAAGCTCGGCGACTCTACGCTCAAGGAGGGAAAATTGGGCCTTTCTGCGGTCACGGGAATTTTGTGCAGCAATACGATTGCGGTGTGCACGGGCTTCCTTGCGTTCTTCTGGTGTCATGGCTGAGCGAGGGCGCTTACGTGGAGGTTCATCCACGGATACATCTGGAGAGTCTGCGCGAGAGGATGAGGGGGATGCATGACGCTTGAGGGAGGAAGAAGGGAGGGAAAGGTTGGATGGGTTGACGAAACTTGCTGGAGGTGATGATGACATGGTTCCAGGGATGAGTTGAGGACAATTAATGACGATAATTAGAGGAGAATTTTAGTGAGCTGCAAAACTGCGCATGTCAACTTTCTCAATTGCAAGCGCAGGACGACGTGGTCATGAGGAAAGAGACACGTTGGAGACACGTAACACTTTTTAACACCGCCATGACAAATATCCATAAACTCTGCCCTTTCCCAAGAAACCAGCCAGTATACTACCGTACACACACATACAACCCCTCACTTATTATTATTAAGTCCAACCGATCAAAACGGCAGCATGCGCAGCAAGATAAGCCTCCAACAGCCTCCCAAATGGTCCATTGATAACAGACTGCGCATGCTCCTTGAAACCCTTCATCTTCACCTCCCGAACAGGCAACCCCACCGCCTCCCTGATCTGCAACAACTGGAACAGCAACGACCATTCAAACTGCACGTCGTCAAACCAAAGTGTGTACAAATTCGGAAACGCATCTCGTTTCCCCGAACATGAGACGAACCCCATCAACTGGTTCGTGATGTACCTAGAAACCGAGAGTGATCTTATGCCTGAGAATGCGTGGGCAAGTGCAAGCCACCCGCCGTGTATTATTGACCTGCTGCGTAATGTGAGGTGGCATACAGAGGGGAAGGGTGGTGTTTCGTGCTTCAGCTTGTCCACGAGCGATTGCAGCTCACGGGTTGAGCTTACATTATCGAAGTCCAACACCAGTTCGCGTAGCATGGGGGCACGTAATGTCCGGAATACCGTAGGGAGGTACATCCTAGAAATATTTGCTTCAGGCTTGAGGATCAATGTCTCGAGCAGAGGTATTTCGACGACTGGGTAGTCGTTGGTGCGGACATAATCCACAGGTTCCCCGATCAGCGTGAGATGAGTTAATGACGTGAGGCAAGAAAGCAGGTCATTGAAATTCTCAGGGGAAAGACCAGTATCCCAATGACCACCTAAGGTGAGTGCCGTTAGGCGGTCTCCGGATAGGAACAGGTCTGGTGAGATCGATGAAAAGTTTCCTAGTTCAGCAGACCTGAGCGAAGGGAGACCTTCGGTAAATAAAAGAAGCCCGCTGTTTGGGATGTTGGGCGGATAGTACACAACAAGTTCTTCGAGCATTGGTGCCTCCTTATGCCCAATCCTGTCTAGAAGTTGTGGGAATGGGAAATCCACATGAACTTCCAAGCGACGGCACGCATGAATATGCGAAAGAATGATGTTCGATATCTGCAAGCATTCTGGCTCCAGCTCACTGGCAGGGGAGCCTCGACCGCGTATATTGCAATGAATGCCTGTGAACCGGATGTCAAGCAGCTGTCCTTGTGAGCGCATCAAGTAAAGGTCGAGAAGATCTAAACTCTGCCCAAGGAACAGGCGAATCTCCGTCCAAAGCAGCGCCATTCCAAGCATCACAGCTCTCCAACGCTGTGAAACACTCGCAAGTAGAAGCTCGGGCCTGGGACGGGGGCATAAGCTAGTGAGCTTGCAGGAAGCAGAGCAGTCGTCTGCTCCAGTGCTCGCTCTCACTGTCTCTACAAATATCATCTCCAGAAGCTCGGTCGGGAGTAGGGAGATATACGACACGTGGGATATCTTTAGTGTTTGGCTGAGGCGCAGCTCCTGTGCTCCCATGATGCACAACGATTGCCTTGCCTTGCCTGTCGACTCTGAAAGCTCTTGGGTCATAGAAGCGTATTCTTGCATTGTTGTCCTAGTTCGTGAATGTGTCATCAGAAGTGCACTGTGAAGCAGGTCACTCACATTGTCTATCTCCTTATCGTCTTGATGAGAGCTCACACGATACGGTCTGTGGTTCTCAGCATTGAGGGACCGTGCGTTTTATAGTAGATAAAGTCAACCCGCATGGCATGACAGGGCAGCCACCTTACCCAATCATCCGGTGCCAAGTGGGCATAGGCAGGGTTTGACCCGACTAGAAGCGCAGAGGCAACGAAACTACGAAACGAGCGTTTCAACTCACGCCGTGACATGATCCGGTGTCCACATTACTTGAAATTGAAGGCTTTGAATATGTTTACGTTGTTCATGCGCACGGGCGTGAGGCTTTTCGCAGAACTACAGCGAGCGCTGCACTCCTTGATCCTGATGGAGAAGACTCAATTGCCTCCAGGAACGGCAAGCTCCTACGAAACTGCACAATCTTGTCAATGGAGCCTCAGTAGACATTTAAACCTATATACGGACGGCGTGATGATCCCAATCACCGCTCGCCACTTGACCTGTGCTTCAATCAACAGCGATAGAGCAAATATCGCGACTGACCCAGAGCTTCTGCTTCTTGTAGTTCTTCTTCACACCACATGACGATGATCCTGATGATCCTAACCACGTCAACCGCGCCACCTGTCGAAGTCTTCAAGATCAAATTGGTCAAGCCTAGCCTTCTTGAGGTTTTTATGCGCCCGTCGCAGAGATATCGCAGATTCCTGACGTGTTTCGAAGTTCAAACGTTCACTGGTATGTTCAGACCGATCAGACTCCAATCGGTTTCGCTGGATGCTGCAATGCACAAGCTACTAGTAAGATATCAGCAAGAAATTGACATCGAAGCGCCTTGATGCGATTAAGATTCCAGGAGTCGAATGATGTTGTCATCTTCAGATATGCACGTAGTGAAGTGTTAAGAAAAAACTTGACCTGGAAACTTGACGCGATGAAGACAATATACATACATACATATTTACCCCAGAGGTAGTAGTCTCCCAAAATCGAAGAGACAGTCGTGAAATGGGAGCGATCACAAAGATGAAGATGTCGGACGGCCTAGCGAGACGACTGATCAATTGGCATATGATTCAGAAGCGATACCCAGTAGCGAAAAAAAGAGAGGGATGCATGTAAATAAAGAGAATTCGCCCGTGACCGGATAATAATCAAGTACCGGCATCAACGGAACGTTCAACTCAAGATCTCCTGTAATATGCCTGTGTCCTCTCCGCTCCATCCGAGGAATCGTAGGCAATCAATTTTCATCCCTCACGTTGAAAATAATACCGCTCGTACTTAAGTACCTATCCCTCGCCCTGTTTGCGTTCGCATTGCGCAACTCTTCAAACACACAGAAGTAGAAGCAAGACGGGCGCCGCAATGAGATAATGTCACATCAGATACATCATGCTCCAAGTACAGTTCCTCAAGCCCAACTTGTGCAACCTGACCATACTGGGCTCAGGAAGAGCGCCTCAAAAATTGCCCATATCATATGGAGGCTCGGGAAAGCGGGTATATGCGGACTGCGGTAGGTAACGGACCTGCAGGCTTGACTGGAGGTGGCATCGTCATTATTACAGTATTCGCAGAGAAATAGTTAGAACTCGCAGGCTACCCGATACCACGATAAGGGTCGTTTGAATTGCAATGTTTTTCAACCGATATTTCTCCGGTGGATGAACCAATGTGTACAAGGACTTTCCCGAAGCCCCAAAGTACGTTTCCGTTTGTCGGAACGATAGCAGACAATATAGGTAGATGCGTTCGACATCGTTCGAGGGGTAATATTATGATGGCTGACTAGCTTTTAACAATGTTACAATATGATAAGCCTAGGCTTGTTGATGTATGAACTCATGGATAATGCCTCAGAATTGCGAGACTCACATGCATGGGTACGGTGGTAACAGAGTAAAATCACCTCCGCGGACCGGGGTGAACGCTGGTGAACGCGACAAATTCAATGTACAAGGTTGGAGCATGAAATTATACGTTCAACCGTGGCTGGGGTTACCAATGGACATTCCTCAGATTCGTGGCTGATTTCGGGAGCATGGAGTTGATTCCATGAGCCACTACACTTCATCCACGTTTCGTCTCCCCACGTAAAGGAGGTAGAAAATGATGGCGCCACGAAGGCCGCTAGTTTGAAATTGAGGAGGATGGAACTTCGGAGAGGCGATAATACGAATACGAAAAGTATAAGTATATAGTTCGCCAGCCCTGCGCACGAGAATGCTACTGGCCTGTTGAAGAGAAGAAGTGTCGCTGGGGATCAGAACACTTCTGGAGTGTGAGAGTGCCGAAGACGATGAAGAGGTCAAGTGATAGGGTTTTGTATCACTTAAGCGGAAACTAGCGGGGACTATAGCCGCTGCACAACTTCAAGTTAGGCAGTGACGAAAATCTCGCGCGCCTAACATCATGTCCTTGTCCCCATCTGCAACAACTTCAAACGCATCAGACATCCCCTCCAAACGACGCAGAACACACAGTCTTATCGCACAAAACAACGACAATAACCATCAAGGAATGAGTCAATCTCCTGCAGAGGCCGCCCATTCGCCCCAACCGGATTCGTCCGCCCACATACCTAAGAGGGGCGCAAGAGCTTGTACTGCCTGCAGGAAAGGTAAAAACAGATGTGAGGGAGAGGTACGTCTATTCACGGCTTGCGCGATTATCGCCCCCCCTCACTGGCCCGCCCTCCCGTCCCGGCCCGGCGTCACTAGGCTCCTTGTCGTCGATGTCGGTTGAGTGGGACTACCTGTGTTTTCGAGAAACCAGAGAAGAAAAACACCAATGCCATACCTGGTGCCAGCGTTGAGTAGGTCTCAGGTGTTATCGTGCAAACTGTAGTCCTCACTGCTCAACAGGCGCTTGTCTCGCCTCGAGGGTCAATACTTGGTAAATTCCTCAACCGTCTGTTGTGCCCCTTAGACTATCTGATAGTTTCAATTTTTAGGTTATGCAGAGCCAGATGATTGGCATGCAATCATCTTTGGACCGCATTCTATCTGCTGTCCAGAGTCAGCCCTTTGGCAATCAGCACCAGGGTTACGCTGGGAATATGACTCCCGGGCCCACTCGAGAAGGCCCTGCATTTATTCCGCGCAACGGGTATGATACGCATGGACATGTTGGTGTTCAAAACTCTCAGCTGCGCTCCCAAACAAGGTCATTCCCGCCGCTGCCAGGCTTCGCCCCACCGGTTCGTTCCCTCGTGACTTCAATTCGCATACATGTCTGATAGCTGATAAGCCCCACAAATATGCGACTTATGGCATTGTACCAAGTGCCACGCCGTCGTCAGATGATGAGTCTGAGGAAACACTACCTCGTGCCTCGCTTAATGCGCCCATTGAAGCCCTCCAAGGTTTGGCAAATGCCGCGGCAGAAGCTGCAGCTGCGCCATCATCATCTTCGACAAGGTTTTTACGTCATCTTAGTGGGCTACATGAGTGTGCTGATCATAGTCAACAGAGCTAAAAAGCGCCCCCGGGTAGAGCCCATTCCTCGGAATGCATTTCCGCACGTCATTGAGAAGGTGAGCTGCCTTCGAAACACTGAACTAGAGAATTAATACTGTGGTATAGGAGCTTGTTTCCGAAAATGAGGCACGAGAGCTCTATCATATGTAAGCATCTCATGGATCTGGTCCTCCTCCAACACCATTCTGATTTTCGTAAAGTTTCTTTGCTGGGTGTCACATCTTCATCCCTTTGTTCGATCCGAATTATGACACATTCGAGAGCTTGATGGAGCGCACTCCATGGACATTTGATGCCATGCTTGCCGTCGCAAGCAAAATTAGGAGTGGCAACGGACCGCTCAGCTCAACATTCTACAAGTGTCTGGAGGAAGCGCAGGGCATTGCACGCTCATCGTTATTTGGCCCGATAGTGCGAAAGGAAGCTGTTATGGGTGAGGGTCTCGTAAAGAATGTCTTGCTGCAATATCTCTAACTAATTTCCCAGGGATGCTACTTCTGGCTGCGTGGAGTACAAACGGATGGCTCCCTAGCGGCCACGCAATGCGGATGGCGTTGGATCTTGGTCTCCACCGAGCATTGGATAAACTCGCCGATGATTCAGGGAAAACGCGAACTGAGGCAGAGGAACGTGATCTGGGTACACATCGAATTACTTATTCAGTTATGGTCGATAACTAACTAGCCTCCCAGTTGTGTCGGCGCGTATTTGGTTATGTCTATACTGGTTTGATCACCAGTACGTTCAAAGATTTTGTCACTTCACTTGTGTCTTAACAAAGTCTTTCCAGGATGAGTCTTGGCACCGGCCGCCCTATCGTGTTGCGAGACGAGAGCTCCATTCGGCACTGTCGTGTTCTTTTGTCGCACTCGATGGCATCGCCGACGGATGTAAGGCTAATCTCGCAAGTAGAGTTAATCGCTCAAAAAAGTAAGGAAATATTTCATGATAATGTCTTGATAACTCATTCTTTGCCTATAGCCCAAATCTACGAGACACTCGCGCCTCTCAACGGACAGGTTAACCACAACACTCTCGCCTTCATCCGCCGCGCCAACGTTGCCCTTGACAAATGGTGGCAAGACTGTGACAATCTCCATCGTGTGTAGTTTACTCAGTCGTTTGTGTGATTTCCTGATCGCCAAGGCAGGTCAAACGATGGACGAGAATTCCCTTCCACGGAAAATACTCGTTGGAGAACTGCACTACGCTAAACTCTGGCTTGTCTGCGTAGCTCTTCGAGGTGTATCATGGGACAAGATGCCTTTCGAGCAACGCGAGCTTGCATTCCAAGCAAAGGATGCGGCTTTCAACTGTCTTTCTGTTTTTCTCAACTCCGCCGAGTATCGGTAAGTTCAGGCCTTGATCGCGCCTCGTTCTTCGTTGACTAAGTACGATCGTCATCACAGAGCGGCCTTGAGATATGCAGTCCACGACAGCCTCGTAACAGCTGCATTTTCTGGTCTCTTCCTGCTCAAGATGGCAAATCTGTTCCCCGCGGAGCTCGACCTGTCTGCCATCACAGCACAAGTCGAGCAGCTCGCACAGCTTCTCTCTGATGTTGCAGCCGAACGGTACAATTCTGCTCCTGCTTTTGCTCATCTTTCCCGCTAACGACAGTCCCGTAGTTATGCACTCACGCTACGGATAATGCTCGCCAACCTCCGTCGGAAAGTCGGGATGATCGCAGGGCTGGGCGCGCCTATGGGCAACATGCCACCCACCTTGGCTGATGGTATGGCTGCGCCAGCTCCAGGGTCTTACGTCGATTCTACGGGGGTGTCGGCGCCTTTTACAATGGAGGAACTGGGTTTCGCATGGCCGAGTGATCGCGCGTCGTTCAGTCCGAGCGCAATACCCTTGTGGCTGCAGGAGAAGAGCCTGACGGACCTGGGGTTGCCTGTGAACGGCAGTGATGGCATCTTCATGAATGTACACGGTGTGAATGGCTGGAGCGGAGACTTTGCGGCGATGCCGGGAGCTTGGTGAGGACGCGAGTGTACATATAACAGCGACTTTTCCGCGCGCTGAAGGCTGGTGATGTGCATTTTTTTTGAGCATTTGTGTCTGATACTCTACGTCTATGCTTTCTTGATCGCTCGTTGTGTTCCTGTTGTCGTCCTTGTTGCCCCGAATTAAATAACACTGTCGTCTTACGTATTTCCTCTGACATGCTGAACAAGTAAACATTGCGATTGCGAATATACTGTCCTACGGGTACACACAAAGATAGAAGTGATGAACAAACACAGTGATAGATGACCAAGTTAACAACCTATAAGCCCCCTATTCTTCGTCCTCGTCCTCGTCGCTGTCTTCCTGCTCCTGGAGGAACTGGAAAAAGTGGGATGAATTTGGTGCGTGAAATAAATAGGAATCAGTGAACTGACCTTAACGAGTGCCTCAGTGGCTTTCAGGAAGTGCTGTCGGCCCTGTGGCTTGGATCCCTTTTGGTACCAGTAGATGATCGCTTGGTCGGAAACGCAGTCCTTATTGTATAAGACCTGCATGCGACTCAGTAAGTTATACATCCATCATGTTCCAGACTTTGGGGTGGGATAAGAGCGCGCCACCAGCTCCCGAAGAGGCCAATATGTAGCCGCAACATCGCATCCCATAGGACTGTTGGCGAACAAACAAAACAAGAAATTTGAAACACACCTTCAGGATCTGTGGGAAGGCTTTCATCAAACGAGTGTCGTCGTAACAGTACACCTGTACGATGTTGATTAATGCGACCTCAGTTTTTGGGCCCTTGCAGAAGGCCGTGAGAACCGGTGCGAATTTCTGCGCAGAGTCAATGGAAGTTCGATGACACGAAATTCGAGTCACTCACACCGACCTCGCGTAGTGCGAGGCCCTCGATCTGGTCAGGGCGTGCACTCCAGTCTACGGAGGCCATGAGTCCCTGCCAAATGCTCTGGATAAGCTCGGTCTCGGGGAGTTGCTGCTCCTCTAGTTTACTCTGGATTGAGGATATAATCTGTTGAATCGTCCATGAGCTGAATGACTCGTCCAAAAGAGTAAAAATGACGGACCGCCTCGCTATCGTCGCCGCGTTCTACCACTCCCTTCAGTTCACTCATGATCGCATCTTTCGCGATCGCATATTGCTTCTTCGTGTACCAGTCAGCTACGGTGGGCAGGTTTTTCTCTCGGAAGAAAGCGTCGAGGACCTTAGAATCTCTCTTGTTGGGAGGGAAAAATAGGATTAAATCCTTGATATTTCCGCGCTTGAGCGTCGATGCAAGATGATCGATCGACTGGTCAGTAAGATAGGCACGGAAAACGAGCACAAGAATGTTAATGGATTGGTCTACGGGTGTGCGGTAAGATCCATGAGGACGATCAGCATGGTATATGCACGAGCTTACCGTTCTTAATAAGGTGATCCTTGGTCAGACTCTGGAGACAAGCTGCGGTCACAAGGCCCTGCGAAAGGAGGAGACCGATTGTCATAGCGAGCTTGTCGCGCTGCTCGGATGTCCAGCGGCCAATATACTGCAGGAGAGTGGGAAGACTCTGCTCCTCGAAGGGTTTCTGAAGATATTTGAACCTGCACTTCTGATCAGCCCTGCCTGAATTATATATCAAGCCCGCACGCACCTTCGATTTAATTTGTTGAAGACATCGACATATTTCCTCAACTCATCGATTTCGGGAGGGCTTCGTGCGTTGAAAATGGAGAACGGCGACATGGGGGCGCCATCATCAAGATAGGACCCACCCGGTTGGATGAGGCCGCCCACGAGGAGGATCTCGAACAAGGCGTCAGCATATTTGAGATACTCGAGTGTACCGCCAGCTTGGATAAGTTTAGCGCTGAATGCTTCGAAATCGTTCTCTGGAACTGTTTCAAGATGCTTGTATAGCTGGTCTCTGAAGACTAGAGATGGAGATAAGTGATGAATAGAGGACTGGTTGAAACGGCGGCCGCACCTGCTGGCTCGTGCTTGGCCTGTGCTTTAACCTGACCTTTGCGTGCTTTGATGCGAACGCCAGTGAGTGAAGGCTTTACAGCTGATTGCTGAGACATCCACAGTCTACGAGCGATGTCGAGAGCGTGGATCAAGATGAACTGGGCGGAGACAGTGTTCGGAGATACCCGAGATACGAGGAAAGTGCTCGTTGACAACGTTCTACAAAAGAGATATGACTACGTAGATCTACTAGGGGATCATGAGACTGATCATGAGATATTTGAACTTGCTTGAGTGAAACCCGCCCGCCTGGAGTCGTGGACGTGACTTGTCAATTCCAGTCAGTGGCTCAAACCACCACTTGGTCTCCTCTTCCACTCTAAGCACCAATCCCCATGAACATCCGTTTCACCGACTCCCCAAACGCGCGCTCAAAATCAATTACAACTGCTGATGGCATCGACACCTTCGGTGTGCGTACCCATCATGTCTCTTCTGAACCGTGACACTCAGCTCCACCTAGATCTTGAACCAGCATTCTACAGGAAACACTTCCTACCAGGTTGGTATCTCTGAGGATGTCGGCACACGACGCTACATGGAAGACGCCCATTCTTTCGTTGTCGACTATGCTGGCGTGCGCGGCCAGGGCTTCTTCGCTGTTTTCGACGGCCATGCCGGAAAGCACGCCGCTGAGTGGTGTGGCGCTAATTTTCATGAGGTTGGTAGCCACTACTCCCCTGCCTATTTTCCAACTAATCAAAGTCCTTGTTGGCAGTATCTCCTTGATACACTCCACACGTCCTCCAGTGCCGCTATTCCAGACGTTCTCAATCAGACATTCCATAACGTTGACAGGCACCTCTCTCGCCTCTGCGAAGAATCCGACGGTAAGCTCCACTCAGGATGCACTGTCGTAACCGCCTTCCTTCGCATCGAGGATGCAAATGGCCGGCAACCCTTCCTCCCCACGCCACCACCCTCCCCTACTGAAAGCGGGAGCCGAGGTGGCAGTGAGTCTCCGACTGAAGCTGCGGATGACTCCAAGGAGATGGACAGGAAGGCCAAGAGCAAGTCCCCTACTTCGACTTCCCGTCTTGGAAAGGCGATCAAATCTCTGAGCGGCTCTTCTCCAACCTCAACCTCATCCCCCGTGGCATTCCCCCCTGTGGATAGCCCTTCCTCTTCGGTACCAGTCCATACACATCCGATCGATCCGCCACTCAATGCGCGGCGCGTGCTTTATACCGCGAATGCGGGGGACGCGCGTGGGGTACTCTGCCGTGCGGGTCGCGCAGTGCGCCTCACTTACGACCACAAGGGAAGTGATAAGCAGGAGGCGAAACGCATCACCGATGCTGGTGGATTTGTTATGAGCGGGCGCGTCAATGGCGTTTTGGCCGTGACGCGGAGCCTCGGAGACAGCAGTATGAAGGAGTACGTCGTGGGGAGCCCATATACGACTGAAACCGAGCTCGGAAGCGACGACGAGTTTCTGATCCTCGCTTGTGATGGGGTAAGTAGTTGTCCCTTGATGATGTTGCTTCGAAGTACTCATTGTCGTGTGACCTCGCAGCTCTGGGATATCACAGGTGATCAGGGGGCGATAGACCTCGTGCGGCATATTCCGGATGCACAAACAGCTTCAGACACACTCGTGAAGCATGCGCTTGATCGACAAACCAACGACAACGTCACAGTCCTTGTAGTGAGGTTCAAACCTGTATCGATGACAGAGTCCATCTCCCTCGTTTGAGTGTGAGGTCAGCGAGAGCGAAGAGTCATGTGAGGAATGTTATTTTGCGATGGTCGACACCTTGCTACTGTTTTAGTTGATTATTTGTAGTCGCTTTAATTCGCGCACGAGTATTCAGTTGGTAAATGACTGCATCCTACAATAGTACTAATATCCAGATTGTTGTGCCTACGAAATAAGTTGATAATGTGACACCCACAGATTTTCATTTGGAAGCCATGAGCAATGTTACCTGTAAGTACTGTGTATTGCATAATCAACAAGTGCAGCAATGGGGTCATCCACGCGTAGCTGCCAAGGACGACATCATGCTTCAGTATACCGCTCCTTTAAAATGCTGAAGCCACGAAGAAAGGTGTTGACTGACACCCAGTTGTCCATCGCTGACTTCTTCTGGGACAGCGGAAGCGAAACCCAACAATCAAGCCCAACCTGCTCCAGGTTGGGGAAGAGCCCGGTGAGAATGAGAGCTACGTTTAGCGGGGACTCGATGGGCGAATTGCCCAAGACGAGCTCTTTGAGATTTTTGTTGCAAATTCCACCGCCGGGAGATTTAAGATCTATGCCGTCCAGTTTAGTGGTGTCGATGACGAGAGAAAGCGAAGTCAGTTCAGGGCAGAGTCGAAGTAAATGGATTAGATCGTGGAATGTAGGTACTGGGATGGTTTTGTTGAGGACATAGCTGATGTTGAGCACCTCGAGCTTGGGCCATGCACTCACTAGCTGACAGAGCTCCTCGCCAGATATAGAAGTGTTACAGCCCTCCACGGTGTGCAGCCGAGTTAAATTGGGACATGCCTGTAATGGCATGAAGACATCTGATTTCGCCTGAATCCGTAACGACTTGTGTTCAAACTTGAGAGTAAAGTGCTCTAGAGCGTTGTTGTCGCATCTTTCTTGGAGGATGGCGAGAAATTTAGATAGCATCGCAGAACCAATTGCAGAAGAGAGCACGGACTTGAAGTGGGCAACGATTCGCTTGCTCCGGACGACCTGAAGGGAATTCAAGAAGTCTGAGGCTTCGTCGAGTACATCGGCAGAAATGCGCAAGAATTGCAAGTGATGAAAGCCGGGGAATTGCAAATGCAACCGTCTGTCCCGACTTTCCGATCCCCCCAAGTTCAAAGACAGTGACCGCAGAGACTGCAGCTGCATAATGTGCTCGATGCCTTGGTTTCCTATATCACATACAGACAATGTGCGAAGGTTGTGGAGCTGGGAAATAGGTTGTATGATGAAGGGTAAATCTTTACGAAACATGTCGTTGGTTTCAAATGTAGTAGCCAGAGTCATATCCTGGAGGTGAGGACACAAGGCACCAAGAGAGGAAATGACCGAGAGAAAGGTGGAGGAATATGAAGAAATTCGTACGTTCAAGGACAACAGAGAGGGTGTAAAAGCCATGCGCAAGAACTCTGCAGCGGAACGTGTGCCATCAGCACGCCATGTTACTTTGCGAAGATGTGGAAACAAGGACGAGGGTGACGAAGGACAGGACAGCATTAGTGAACTGAGGGGCTCGATGAACTGCGAGTGGCCTGTTTGTGTGATCGAGTACACGCGGGATGTGTATTTGTAAAGAATATCCCACATCTTGGCATCAAGAGGTTTCTGCAATTCCTGTGCAAGTGAACTCAGTCTGAAGCCTTTCTGCCTCATATTAATATTGATGTAGAGATGACCTACCATGTGTCCTCGATGATTAGTACTAAACAGGTCACTTGGTAAACAACGGACGAGAGGCTCTACGGACTGCAAATTCCTCCAAAGGACATCAAGTGCTGGGCATTGAAACACGCGGCATGTGGATGCAAGCGCAGGAAGTGATCCCTGATGAGCATATGAGCTGATGGTGTATGTTACTTCGATGATTTGTAATGCCCGGTGCATGAGAAGTGATGAAGACAGGAGGAGTAAGGGGCAATATGAAATACATATTTAATTTGCTGTTGTATTTACTTCACGAATTGTCATCACGTCTACTAGTTAGACCCTACCTCGGTCCTCCTATTGAGCTTCAAGCTTAAGAATCCTGACCACCTCTCGCACTTGATCCTCAGTTGACCATCCGATTGACACCGTTACCACCCCATCCTCATTCTCAGGGCTTTCCAGCGTAGTCAACTGGCTATCCAACATAGCAGCCTTCATGAAATGCCCCTGGCGTTTCGTCATGCGGTCCACAAGAACTTCCCGCGAGCCTTTCATGTAAACAAAGCACGTTCGAATCCCCCCCGAGTGTTTCGGCATCTCTCCTTCCGACAGAGTCTCACCCCTCAGCACCGACCGGTATGTTTTCTTCAACGACGAGCATGCGACGATGATCCCGAGCTTCTTATCTTCTCCTTGCCCAACCATGCACTCGTCTTCTGTGAGCGTCTTCTCCGTTTCTGCTTTAGGTATAATGGCATCGGGCTCTACGCACAGCCCGTGATCAATTCCACGTTGGCTCAAAACATGAGTAACAGCCGTCTTGCGGATCGTTTCTAGCCAGGGCTGGCGGTCAGCGTCTGTCAGAGGCTCGCAGCGTGACATTTTGGCGACGTTGGATTGCGGGTGGAGGCTGTCGCCATCGATGAATGGGATATGGAGAGCCTTTGACAAGGCGTCACCGAGAGTAGATTTTCCTGTACCGGATACACCCTGAGGGTTTTGTGAATATGCGTCGAGCGATACCGAATACCATTAGATATAAAATTGGCATTTAAGAATGGGTTTACGGTTGAAGAGGAAGAGGGAGACGAACGAAAATAAATATCTACTGGGAATATCGAGAAGTAGACGTACCATCACCACCAAGAATACTGCATCGCTGACGTCTTGATTAGCGAGAGGTTTGTTGTTAGCCGCGTCATGACCGGCAATTGCAGGGTCATCCTTGGTTTTGTGGTAAGTCGGCGCCTCGGCGCCCGGATGACCGTTGGACATGATGCGGTGTACTAAAGGTGTAGATTTGATGCGATTGGGTCAGGCTGGTGTTCGTGTTCCTCAAACCAGCCGTCGGGAAGCCAGTTTGAAACAAGGTGACGGCGAGCGCGAGGAAGACTTCACGTCAGGGACACTAAGTTGCAGCCTGTTGAACGTCGGCCGGACGTGTTTTTTGCGGCGTATGGTCCAGGCAATGGATACACTTTGTACGAATATTAATTGAAATTAATTAAATTAACTCGGAGGGAGGGAGGAGAGTGGGCAATAAACACACGGTGCGTTGTTGCGCTTGATTCAAGACTAACTATGTATATACATGAAGTATGGAATATATTAGAGCTCGTTGGTGACAATAGTAAGGTGGGGAAAGGGGGGAAAAAGAACTCGACTTCACATGCCGGCAGTGCCGCCAAAATCCCACAACCCGCAACTGACTTTATAGAAAATTGACAATCTGGCGCTACAGTATGGCTGGTGCTGCTACTCGCAGCGACGTCAGTGAGCTGTCTGAATGATGCCGTCAATTTGGTTCGACTGACTCTGAGTCAAACTGAGGTGAATGGAATAAGATATTGATGGGAGGGGTTAAATACAGTATCCGCCCTCTGAATAATGCCCCGTAGACGCAGTGTGAGTTAGAACACAACAAGACGGATGTGATACTTTACATGCTCCTCTATATCCCTCGAGATAAATGCTAGTGGAGGGAGGGGGCTAGGGTGCTGCATTCTGGGG
>PVYJ01000828.1:22509-45346 GCA_002995095.1 Rhizopogon sp. AM-2018a | reverse complement strand
ATTTCGTTGTTCGTCGTTAGCGCAGCCGCGAAATTCCAACACACTCTTCATAGAAGCTAGAGTTAATAAGTGGCAGAGCGATCTCGAAAAAGAGGAACAGATGCAGACTCAAATCCAGGATTAAATGACCACTGAGCTTGGTTTTCTGTGTGAAACGGTGAACACGAGAACTATCTCTTCAAAGAAAGGGAAGTAGGAGAACATTGCCAACTTGAGTTTTGTGCAGGATGACCACTATGAACCATTTCAACGAACGAGACCTTGTCCTCGCTCATATGAAACAAGCAAGACAGCCGGCATTTCTTGAGGTGCCGAAATAATTCTGCTGAGCTTCGGCGCCAAGCTCGACACTTAGTACTCAAGCCGGCGACTCAAACCACATACTATGTAGTCTCCCTTAGTCTGATGCAACCGTATAGAAGAAGGAAAATAATCACCCTTATTGAATATGCGCCAGTTCCGGTATAGTGAAAACAGAGAAGTCCATAGCGTACTAAGAACTGTAATTACTCTTTATGTATCAAAGGTACGGTGGCTACCTCGTTCACCATACGTATATATATGATAATAATGACAATCACAACTTCCAAGTAGCCTCGTTGAATTTGCAAATTTTACATCTGATATATCACCTACTAATATCATATCCTATGTCGGAACTTTTTTAAGGGTCGAAATCTAGCGGTCAGCATCCAGATTGATTATGATGCTCGTTTTATGGCATTTTAGTAATTGTATTGACCTGAAATGCCATAAAAATGGCTCGAAATCCCTTTAAATACCGACTACTATAACGGATCCCAAAGTCTAAAAAAAGTTCCGACATAACAAATATTTCTAGCTGACCTAGTACACTTCGGAGCTATATAGCACTTGAAGAACCGCTTAGGAGACAGTTAAGAACCTCACCCGATGGATACAGTACTTGGCAGCTATGCTTCAAGGATGCCACTCTAAGTAGAACCCTTAGGGATCATAGAATGTAGTATCAGAGATCGCTCTGAGTAGCAGTTATGATTACATAAGGACTGTTCGCACTGTCATCGTGGATTCGCGGTATTTTCAAATTTTCAGAGCAGTTGACCTTCAACAGCCTTCAACACAAACTTGAATGTACATGTCTGATATCGTGATGTACAAATGCCTAGGATTGTCGTTCGCATTCTTCAATCGGGCTAGCCCGATGAGCGATAAATGCTAGGTTCATTTGACTCCATAATATATACATGTGCACCGAGATACTGTACCTAGACCGAATAACAAAAGGTCTATAGTTCATCTTTCGGTTGTTCGTCCTCCAGTAGACGACACAGCGCTGGTGTAGTTCCTGTGATTTGGTACTCACACTTCTCCAGCTCCGCCACCGTCAATAACGCGTTTTCAGTTCCGCACGCGAGGACGAGCTTATAAGAATAAATCAACAGAGAGTAGAAAAAACTTTGGGAATAACACTAACCTCGACGCTACGATGAGGGCCGTTCCAACATTTGGCCCCCAGAGTATAATGCTGCCTGGTATAATATTCCGGCTCACCAGGTTGAGCGGCTTTGTTCCAGGAAGAGAATTTTCTGTAGGATGCATACATCAACACCCTCATAACACTCGTCCCTGCACAACATACCCAAGACTGAAGCTGGATCCACCCTTGTTGGGTATTTGCTTCGCCTCATTAAAGAGGCAAACTTCGTAAGTGTACCTGCGCATCATGAGTATGCTTCAAAGTAGTTTTAACGCATGATACATACTCTCCGGTGTCCTTCGATAAGCACAAGTCATCAAGTTTTTTCCACTCGCCTTCTACGCCAAAGCCATCTGGGTCAAACAGATCCAGGAGGTCTTGATTTGCGTCCTGTGTTTCGTCGCGCGTCATCTTGAGGCTGTGCTCCGCGTCCGAAAGGGCTTTCCGTGCACTATTTGATTCTGTAGTGAAGTCAGTACGCGTATTCAGACACACGGAATATATATTACCAGCAGAAGCGTCGCGTGTGCCGCCGAGTCCAATCCCGAAAATAGTTAATACCGAGACGATAGAGTCACGGAAACTGTGGTAGGATGGGATCAGAGCGTCTGGAAGGTAGGCGGAGATGTCAAACACTTGTGACTGGTCAGTTTCGTTCAGCGCTCGTGCGTCCTTCCAACTTACACAAAGAATGAGTCGAAGCAGGACCAACGATTTGGTCATGCTCTAGCAGCAATGACACATGGTCTGTCTTCAATATCTTATCCAACTCCTTCTCGATCTTTGCTGCATTCCAGAAACCTTCCTCATCCTCATCCTCATCTTCTGTTTTTGGCTTCTCTGTGGTAGTTCCAGTTTCGCCATCGTCATCTTTGCGCACGTCGTTTACGTGTGGTAAACCTGCAAGTGTTTCCCAACCGCGAACAGCTTCGAGGACGGCCATATCTTGATAGTTGGGGTTGTAGCCCGCGCGTAGGGAGTTCAAGATGTCTCCAAGAGCTTTTTCGCGTTCCAGGTGTTTCTTATGCTCTTTCTGAAGGGACTTGAGCGCCGTGTGATGTGCCAGCAATGACTGATAGAGGGCTGCAACATATGTGTAAGAGGAAGACGGAGAAAGTACATCAGTATACACGTACGGGATTGTTTCTTACGCTCCAGCTCAGCGGCAGAGATGGATTCTGCGCGTTCTGCGATATCTGAAAGGCACTGTTACCACAAAAGGTCCCGACTCTTGGACAAACGCACCTCGTAATTTCTCTACTTCTTTCTCTCTCACTTCAATCTCTTTCACAAGATCAATGACGAGTGCCTCCAAGCGCTTTTTCTCCTTATGCGCGTACGCAATGTACGTAGATCGTATCTTGGACCCCTAGAGCCCTCCAAGTTAGGTAGGGTTTGTTGCGCGAATCTTGGACTTACAGTCTTTCGCAGCTTACGCTCTGCTTCTACCTTCTTTCTGTGTTCTGCTCCCACCTCCTGGCAAGTATTCGGACACACTCCCGAGGGCTCGTCCGATCCATCACAGCATTCCTGCTCTAGGTTCATGTGAGTACCACGAGGTCACGCTCTGACATCTACAAGCATACCACAAAGTCCATCATTGACACGAGAGCTCTGTATAACACTCCCAATATGTCCCTCATTGCGACAGTAGAACTCGTTATGAGGACATGCACTAGTGCCTTTACAAAATAAAATAAAATACAAAACTACGTCAATACAATTGTTACCTGACCAGAACCACCAGGACTCGCACCTGGCTCATCGCTGCCATCCACACAATCACAATAATCATCGTTTACAGCACTCCAGGTGATTTGCTTCGAACCATCTAAACACGTCCATGTCTGGTGCGCACCTGTCGTACTGGGCACATATTTGGACACCAAAGAAGGGGGGACGCCGTGGGTCTTGTCGAGCGCTGCTGACGATGGAAGGGCGAGAGCGAGGAGTAGCCAGGGATACATTGAGTTGAGTTCTCAGTGTCCAACACCAACCAACACTCTACCCACGCGACGTGTCCTTAGCTGGATTCGGTTACGTCACTGAATTTGATGCGGCGCTTGAATAAGCGGACTTTGCCGGAAGATTGGCGGTTACGCCAGAGACAGGCAGAGCTCATCGACATCGACGAAGAGGCCACGACATTATGGTGAGTATCCTCCCCTCTGGATCATTTTCCGGGCAGAAAGCATGCAACCCATCGATCCTTTTGGATCTGGGATGTCTAGAGTGTTGCAGCCCTTGGATGTCATGTATAGTATTTGGATGCAGCGCTCACGGTCTTTCATTTAGGCCAAGGCAAAAGCTCCACCACCATCGTCCGGCGGAAAATCTGCTAAGAAGAAGAAGTGGTCGAAGGGAAAGGTCAAGGACAAGGCCCAGCACGCTGTCGTCTGTGACAAGGTTACCTTCGACCGTATCATGAAGGAAGCTCCTACATGGCGCCTCATCAGCCAGAGCATTCTCATTGAGCGGTTGAAAGTCAATGGAAGCTTAGCACGCGTTGCCATTAGACATCTGGAGAAGGAGGGGTTGATCAAGCGCATCGTGCACCACTCTGGCCAACTCATTTACAGTACGTTTTTTTCTCTTGATGTTTTGCGTTATGTATGATGTTGATCGACGTTTTACTTTTAGCCCGGCTAACAACCGCATCAGACTAGATTACTGGTCTCTTTATCCATTATGATCATTCATAAGCCCATGTGCATCCTTCACCGCAATCAAAAATGTATGCTTTCTAACTGGCATCAACTCGTCTGAAATTCTGGGTGCTATGAATGTATATCTCCTTGATGGAGTCGTGAAACAAATTACATGCAACGAATTGTCTTGTATACTAAGTATCAGGTCCGTCGCCGAGCTGGTGCGGGAAAACACTAAGAATGTGATGAACTCTCGAATACTGATGGGTTCGAGGACCCCATAGGCTCATGGTTGATTTGCTTTCCTTCCCCGCAGTTACATTTCCCCACACTCTGCGATATTCAAGTGAGACCGATGACCTCATACAAGTCATTAAATCGATTACATACCGACAATCTTCACGACCAACTTCGGTCTGTTGTTCTGTCCTGTAGGGACATTCTCGATCTTGCGAAGCGTCAACATGCCGTCGATGACCTTTCCAAAGACCACATGCTTTCCATCCAAGAAATCGCATTTCGCCGTGGTTATGAAAAACTGTAAGAACTGAGATTAATAGCAGGCCGGTAGAAGTATGGAGAGTAGTACCTGGCATCCATTTGTATTTGGACCCGAGTTCGCCTACAATTGCTGTGAGCAAAATGCTCATTGTACAAGGCGGGAGACATAGCAAACCATAGAGAGTAGGCCAGGTCCGGAATGCATCTCTTGGAAGTTCTCGTCCTGCAGTATAGTATTAACCTCGTGCACTCTAATATAAGGAGTATAGATACACTTACAGGGAAATTCTTTCCGTATACCGAGAATGACCCCGTTCCATCACCGTTCAGAAAGTCGCCACCTGCATGCAGACATGACATGACAGTCTGAAGGTTGTGTTACGACACACTCACCTTGGCACATGAAATTTGGTACGCTGGGTCGCACATCAATTATCACAGAACATCAAGAAGGAGATACTATCATACACTCTGCCCAGAACCGTCAATGAAGGTCGATCACCTGAGGTCGCGATGATGATTACCTGTGAAAAGTTGCATTCTTGTAACCTTGGGGTCGCTGATCACGTCTAATTCCGAATTAATTCATCGAGCAGTGGCGTTCTTTGTACTGGCCTTGACTTACCTGCATTCACCGGTGCATAGCTGCCTAAAGTTTTCAGCAGTCCTGCAAACGTGATCGCTGATCAGAAACATCACAGGGGTACATATAGTAGCCACGCACTTTGGGACGATGTCACTGAAAAGTTCCATCTTGATTCTACCCGCCGGAGTCTCTCCGATGTTGATATCCATGAAAACGATTGGACGTGTTGTTGACGACATGGTGGTTGGTGATCAAGAAGTGTGTAGTAATAGATTGTGGGACCCAAGCCACTGTAATATACATATTTCCATTCCATCACCGCCTTCGACGACGACGGCTTCAGCTAACGGTGCACAGGCTCTTTAACGCGCTTTTGACCAACATACTGGTACATCATGTGGGCACGATAAGCATAAGGAATATAATATTAATATTATCCGGTGCCGCGGCCGAGGACCGAGCAAGGTGTGGAGTGGAACCATGATGTCGTATATACTAGGAATTCCAGCCATCACTCTCCTGATTTCTCCCTCTCTGACCATCGCCATTCCCATAGTCCCCGCACCGCAATGAGTAGCGACAACTATTTTATCGGGATCGATATTGGTACTGGCTCTGCTCGTGCGTCTCTCGTCGCACAAAACGGTGAGATCAAAGCGTCCTCCACAAAGGACACTATCACCTGGCGTGATCAGCACGATCATCGTATATTTGAGCAATCGACGGTTAATATCTGGGAGCAGATCTGTATCGCAGTGAAGGAAGTATTGACGCAGTCTAACATTCCCGCGACCGCAGTCAGGGGACTTGGCTTCGATGCTACCTGTTCCCTCGCCGTGTCGGATTTTGAAGGCAATCCAGTCACAGTGACCAAGGGAGGCGATATCGGCAAGAATGGCGATCGAAACATTATCCTGTGGGCAGACCATCGCGCCGAGAAGGAGGCAGAACTTATCAACTCCACTGGATCCATCGTCTTAAATTATGTTGGCGGAACCATGAGTGTATGTCGCAGCTGTAAACCACATTTGCCCCACTAATTCTACTTTGCGATCAGCTCGAGATGGAGGTGCCTAAAGTTCTCTGGCTCAAAAAGCACATGGACCCTGCGTTGTTCTCCAGATGCCAATTTTTTGATCTTCCCGATTTCTTTACGTACAAAGCAACTGGAGATAACACGCGTTCCTTTTGTTCAACGACGTGCAAGTGCTCTTATGTTCCCGACAAAGGATGGCAACCGGACTTCTTCGAACAAATTGGTCTTGGTGAACTAGTTGATGGTGGCAACTGGAAGCAGATTGGTGCCTCCATGGCGCAGGCTGCTGGAAGCCCAGTTGGTCGAGGCTTGTCTAAAACGGCAGCTGAAGAACTTGGTCTTATCGAGGGTACTGCTGTTGGAAGCGGTCTAATTGACGCGTACGTCGTATTCCTCTAATGCGCCGTAATGCGACGATACTCAAATTGGCGTTGTGCTAGGTATGCTGGTTGGATGGGCACAGTCGCTGCTCGATATATGGAGAATGGTCAGCTTTCAAACGTGCTTCCTTCTCTCGATGAATCTCGGCACCGTTTGGCCGCCGTAGCTGGTACAAGCACTTGTCATATTGTTCAGGTCAGTTATTCTGCACAATACGTTATCCACACACAGACGAGAACGTTGTTTGTAGAGTCGGGAAGGTGTCTTCGTAAAGGGCGTATGGGGCCCATACAGAGTATTTCGTTCTCATTCCGCATAGCATACACTATCTGATTATTGTTATAGGACGCAGCTTTCCCAGGCTGGTGGATGAATGAAGGAGGCCAGTCATCCACGGGACAGCTCATTCACTCATCCTCACCACTCACCACTCATACCCTGAACTTGAAGAACGTGCAAAGCAAGAGGGTAAGGCTATCCATCTCGGTGCGTTTAGTTAGTCTTGCTGGAGCAACGGGAACAGCGGTTTGACGTTTGTCCACAGTACTGCTGGATATCCTCGAAAAACTGCGCCACGAGAATAACGTTGATACTTACACGGAACTCACCAAGGATGTACACTTCTACCCCGATTTCCATGGTGAGATAAGCAACAGTTCGATATTGGTATATTTATTGACCTCTATTGCAGGAAATAGATCTCCAATCGCTGACTCTCGAATGAGAGGTTCCATTGTCGGCCTTGAGCTGGCGAGTAGCAATTTCAACGAAAAGCTGAATTTTGGCCAAGCTAATTTACTTACCTGCATCTAGGACTCATCTATCGCCGACCTCGCTCGCAAGTACTACCTTACCCTCGAAGCTATTGCTCTTCAGACACGGCACATCGTCGACGCTCTCAACGCGGCAGGGCATGACGTCACTTCACTGTACATGTCCGGTGGGCAGGCAAAGAATGTGGTCATGATGCAGCTCTTTGCAGACACATGCGACATGCCCGTCGTCCTGCCCAAGTCGCATTCTGAGGCCGTGGTCCTTGGTGCGGCGATGTTGGGAAGAATTGCTGCGGAGGGTGTCACAGACGGAGAGGACATGTGGAAGATTATGGTAATTAATCGCGTGTTTCATTCAGTCAGGGTGACTTATTACTGTTTAGGTCGAAATGACGCCTCCTGGTACTCTCGTGGCGCCTGCCGCATCACCGAGGGTGAAGAAACTGCTAGATGCCAAATACAAGATATTCAGAGAGACGATTGATATCCAGAAGCGCTGGAGACAACAGGTAGAAGAAGCCATGCAATGAAGCGTGCGTGCGCAGTCATAGAAGCAGAATTCACTTCAAATAGACTGTCTGTATTATTCCACGGATGAAAAGAACAGGAGCTCGATATCCCAATCAACTCGAGACCTACCAAGTTTGGAAAAGGCCATTGGTGATGAATGGTACGCTAAGTCGCACCCATCGATCATCATGGATCATCGAGAAGGAGATGCTATGATACACTGCCCAGAATCCGTCAATGAAGGTCGATCACCCAAGGATGCGATGGTGGTTACCTGTGGAAAGTTGCGTCCTTGTACCTCTAGGGTTGCTGATCATAAGCAGTGGTGCTATTCGTTACGGCATTGATTGCATTCACCAGTGCCTGAAGTTATCAGCAGTCCTCAAACGTGATCAGAGCCGCACACTTTGGGATGACGTCCCGGAAGGGTCTCCGACGTGATATCCATGAAAACGATTCGACGTGTTATTCGCGACATGGTGATGGTTGGTGATGAACCCAAATAAGATACATATTTTCATCGCCGCCTTCTACTACTTCTTCTTCGGTGGTCTCGATTAACATTGCAGAAGCTCTTTAACGCGCTTTTGACCGACCTGCTCAAGACCTTCATCATGCCCACTGTCAGGATATAGGTCCCGTGCCAAGGACCGAACAAGGTGTGGGAAACCGACATACTTGAACCGACATACTTATGTACTAACTTACTAACGATAACACATTTCTCCATCCCTGACCGTTCCTATAAGTCCCCATCGCAATGAGTAGCGACAACTACTTTATCGGTATCGATATTGGCACTGGCTCTGCTCGTGCGTCTCTCGTCGCAGAGAACGGTGAGATCAAGGCGTCCTTCAATAAAGATACCATCACGTGGCGTGATCAGCACGATCATCGTATCTTCGAGCAATCGACAAATAATATCTGGGAGCAGATCTGTACCGCGGTGAAGGAAGTATTGAAGCAGTCTAACATTCCCACGACCGCAGTCAGGCACTTGGCTTCGATGCTACCTGTTCCCTCGCTGTGTCAGACTTTGAAGGCAATCCAGTCACAGTGACCAAGGGAGGCGATATTGGCAAGAATGGTGATCGCAACGTTATCCTGTGAGCAGACCATCGTGCTGAGAAGGAAGCAGAACTGATCAACTTCACGGGGTCCATCGTCTTGAATTATGTTGGCGGAAACCATGAGTGTATGTCCCAGCTGTCAACCCAGTTTGCCTCGCTAATTCGTCTGCATTCAGCTTGAGATGGAAGTGCCTAAGATTCTTTGGCTCAAAAAACGCATGGACCCTGCCCTGTTCGCCCGATGCCAATTTTTTGACCTTCCCGATTTCTTCACGTACAAAGCAACTGGAGACAACACACGCTCCTTTTGTTCAACGACGTGCAAGTGCTCTTATGTTCCCGATAAAGGATGGCAGCCAGACTTCTTCGAGCGTATTGGTCTTGGTGAACTAGTTGATGGTGGTAACTGGAAGCAGATAGGCGCCGCCAGGGGACAACTGCACGCTGCCGGAAGTTCAGTCGGTCGAGGCTTGTCCAAAAAGGCAGCCGAAGAACTTGGACTTATTGAAGGTACCGCTGTTGGAAGCGGTCTAATTGACGGGTACGTCGTACCCCGTCAATATCTGTGATATGAGGATACAAATCTTATTAGTGTTGTGCTAGGTATGCTGGTTGGATGGGCACAGTCGCTGCCAGATACATAGAGAATGGTCAAGTTTCAAACGTACTTCCTTCTCTCGACGAGTCTCGGTACCGTGTGGCCGTTGTTGCTGGCACAAGCACTTGTCATATTGTCCAGGCCAGTTACCTTGCACAATATGTTCTCCACACAGACGAGAACGTTGTTTGTAGACTCAGGAAGGTGTCTTCGTAAAGGGCGTATGGGGTCCATATAGGGTATTCGTTGTCATTTCGCATACCATGCACCATCTCATTGTTTTAGGACGCGGCTTTCCTGGGCTGGTGGATGAATGAAGGAGGCCAGTCATCCACGGGACAGCTCATTCACTCATCCTCACCACTCACCACTCATACCCTGAACTTGAAGAACGTGCAAAGCAAGAGGGTAAGGCTATCCATCTCGGTGCGTTTAGTTAGTCTTTCTGGAGCAATGAAAACAGTGGTTTGACATTGTCCACAGTCCTGCTGGACATCCTCGAAGAACTGCGCTACGAGGACCACGTTGATACTTACACGGAACTCATCAAGGATATGCACTTCTATCCCGATTTCCATGGTGAGATAAGCCACAGTTCGATATTAGTATCTTTGTTCACTTTTTGCAGGAAACAGATCTCCAATCGCTGACCCTCGAATGAGAGGTTCCATTGTCGGCCTTGAGCTGGTGAGTAGTCATTTCAATGAAAAGTTGAATCCCGCTAAGTCATTTTATTACATCAAGGATTCATCTATCGCCGACCTCGCTCGCAAGTACTACCTTACTCTCGAAGCTATTGCACTTCAGACGCGGCACATCGTCGATGATCTCAATGCGGCAGGGCATGTCATCACTTCACTGTACATGTCTGGTGGTCAGGCAAAGAATGTGGTCATGATGCAGCTATTTACAGACACATGCGGCATTCCCATCGTCCTGCCCAAGTCGCATTCTGAGGCTGTTGTTCTTGGTGCGGCGATGTTGGGAAGAATTGCGGCTGAGGGTGTCACGGACGGAGAGGACATGTGGAAGATTATGGTATGGAATGGTGCATTTTGCTCAGTTCAGGAGCTGACTTATCGTCGTTTAGGTAGAAATGACTCCGCCTGGTACTCTCGTGGTGCCCGCCGCATCGCCGAGGGTGAAGAGACTGCTAGATGCCAAATACAAGATATTCCAAGAAACGATTGATATCCAGAAGCGCTGGAGACAACAGATAGAAGAAGCGGTGCTCTGAAGTGTGTATGCGCAGTCAAAGACGCAGAATTCAGTTCAAGGTAGACTGTGTGTATGTGAATTATTCCACGCATGAACAGAACAGGAACTCGGTATACCAATCAACTGCGAGACCTAATGAAGGCCATCAATGATGAATGGTAATCCACACTAGGTATAAGAAGTTGCTAAGGGTAATATACTCATGCACCAAAAACCGATCGAAATCTCTCCAATGATACTTGTACTTTGGCGCGCAGCCCTTCAGGAAAAATATCTTCTCCATGATGGCGAAGGTTGTGTTCGTCTCTGAATAGGATGTTCTCCAATCGCGCTAACTGCTGCAAAACATTTTGAAGACGAGTGACCTAAACGTGGAGCAGGTGAGAACACCGCCGGTGAGATAATACACCTAACTAACTTGTGGAAGTTTCGAATCCATTTGCGGATACGCAGACTCTATCTCAGCCAATACCACGCTCAAATGATCCATGCCCTGATATTGTCAACAATTGAACCCAGAAGAAAGACACTCATCCCATACCTTATGGTCAATCTGCGTCTTTCCTTTTACGAGTCGTTGCAATGCAGTAACCCACTCTAAGATCTGGTCTTCGTCAACCCGATTTTTCTGCCTCTTTCTGATAGGTTCATCCTCAAGGTCGCTCTCTGTATGAGATCTCTTTTTGGAAACATCGTGACGATCGGAAGTCACGCTAGTTGCTTCGGTGATTTGCGCCAACGAAGTTGCTGAATCACTGATCGAAATAGGGCTGAGAGCTTTGTGTGCCGCTGCCTCACGTGCTGATACAAAGGCAAACGTCGAATCCGGGGTTGCCTTTGATAACAACATATCAGCTGTTATGTCAAAAACAAACGATACTAACACGCACGCGAGTAATCCATCCTGGAGCTAGCGAGTGAGGTCTCTTCGCACCTCCGAACATCGCAAATAGGCGTTCGTTGAACTTCTCTCCATTGGATTGGTGTGGAGCGGCAGGTCCAACACGGTCCAATATCCGCGTAAATTTACACGGCAGAGCACTATGTTCATCCTTGGCTGAAGCTAACTCCGACCTAAATTCCTGGTGATCATCTCCCTGATGCGTGGCGGTTGGACAGTACAAAATGGTATCTTCGAAGGGAACGCATTTCGTACTTGGAACCCCACCATGCGACGTTCGATTCGTCCTATTCCTTGTGGTATAACGCGGACGACGCCAAGTAATACTGGCTACCCGGGTATCCAATGCAGCATCGATGACCTCTTGCATAGACTCGTAAGGAATGGACGGGGCTGTTTTTCGCGAAGCTGTTTTTGGAACCGCTGCACCAGCGGTGGCATTTGGAAGTGAATTGTCGGATACTGCCTCACTCGTGCTTCTGCGAGTTCTTTGAATCAGCAGGCGCTGTTTGCTAGGCACCACAGCTATATCGGGGCAGCCACCCTCGTTGTCAATGGGGGTGACCGGCGGAGAGAGATTGTATAAACCATTTGCATCGAATGTTGCCTGTAGGACCTCCTGAAGGCTTGGAGGATTCGGGGAATGTCTCGCAACAGAGTATATGCCCGAAATCCGATCACTGGCAGTAGGTTGTCGAACTTCGTGTGAAAGCACTGCAATAGAAGAATCGTGTCCTGGAGTTAAGTTCTTGTGTTTCTGTGACATCTTTCGGCTAGTCTTTGAAGGTTTGACCTGTAAAGCAAGCTCATCCACACTTTCTTCACTCTCAGAAACTTCAACTAGTGCTGTCCATGAAGGAAGGTCATGGTGTTCTAGCAGTGAATAGTCCCCAATTACGACATTTCGAAACGGTTGAGGGACAACTCCATTTGGACATGTTGAGCACGAGATTGATGAATCCAACACCCTAGTAGTATTGTAATGCATTTTCAATATTTGAAGATTAGTATGGAGAGACCAGCAAACCTACTTCTCTTTGTGATCTTGATGAAAGTTGCCAGAATTGACACCTCTGGTCAAAGTCTGTGTCTACAAGTTGAAGAGTTAATAAGAATGTCACAATCAAAGGAATTCAAATGTGGTGCATATTGATACTGACAGATGATCCTGCATGTGTAACTGGGAGTTGGTGCATGCTAAGCAGTGAGCCTGCCCAATTATGTAAAGCAATTGAACACTATAATGATTTCAAAATGTAAGACAGTGGAATCAGAAAATCTATATTCACCAGTGGAGTGATTGTTGTAAGGGGAAAGGAAAATGATTAATCTAGATGCAGTTGTATTATATAGATGTCAATATTGTTTGGTGTTGTTGATATGCTTCTTTCCATTAATTATTTGTCCAATCAGGTAGTGTGTATATGTCATACTTCCCAGGAAGTGGCTGAAAAAAACAAAACCAAATAACTTATGATAAAAATCAACATACTAGTATCATATCTAGGCTAGTACCAAGCACTGACTGATCACCCTTCTATATCACAATGTCACCCTATCATAGACAACATAACTCTAGATCACAAGAGCCTCCTGCTAACTTTTGTGGACTGAAAACACTCTGAAGGAGCAATACAAGAGTCACTTAGTGACACTATGTGCCAATCTAAAGACAAAAGGGCAGACACCACAGTCAATTTGGCACTTTGTTCAAGTTGCATTATAGGAAGTCTCTACTATATGCCAGTGAATGTAGTATAACTTGAAGCACATAGTGGCACCACATGCATCTAAAGACAAAAAGTACAAATATCATTTCTCCTGATGTACTACATTGTTATAGGACTGGTCTTGGTTGCAATGGTTATGGTCAAAAGACCAGACCACACTGGACTTTTTAAACTCTAATAAAGGATGTACTAGTAGTGCATGAGCTGAAGTCAAAGTCCCTTTTGTTTATGATCTCCAACTTGAAGCAAACACAGATAAGTTGAGAATAGTGTGACAGAATTTTGGGACCACCCAACCAAGTCGTCATGATGAGCATACAAGTTGAAGCTGAACTCGAAGCCCCTTCTGTCCAAGTCTATTGGACATAACTTTAATAAGTGTCGTCATCATCAACCATAATCACCTTCAATCTCCATCCTTGTTGATCATCATCCAGTTCATCATCAGCCCATTCAAGGTCTTCATCATCAGGATCGCCTGCAACACCATTCACCTGATGATCAACAAGGTCATGAACACCACCAAGTATGTCAACATTCTCATCTTCCTGGAGCTTTTTCCGCATTGCAAATTCAACTTCGTTTTCCTATTCAATTTTAGGCACAACTATTTGAATATAGGAAGTATAACTTACCACGTCAAATTCTGATTCTCCTTCCTCGTACATCACATTCTCGTCTGCTTCTTCGAAGCCGCCAGCAAATGCACCCCATCGCTCGGGAGAGGGACAATGCCAAATGAGCACAGAACCTTGGTTAGTTGTTGAGGCAAGCCGAGAGGCATGCGGATGCCACTGAAAATTATTATGGATGCAAAAATCAACAACATGACTGAACAGGCGTACATGGATATCTATAAGAGGTTCCCTGCCCCCATCCAAAGCGGTCGCAAACTGACCGTCATTTGAGATATCCCAGATGTATATTTTATGCGTCGCCGGATCCGCCGCACCTGTCCTCCCGCAACAGTCTCAGTATAATCAATAGCGCTGAGATAGCAACTTACCTCCAGCGAGCCACTCTCCGTCGGGGCTATAAGACATTGCGTGCCACGCAACCTTACTGATGGGGTCATTGAACCTATGCGTAGGCTCAAGTTCTGTTTCTAAGATTGTGCATTCGACACCAACACTGGGTGAGGGATAAGTAGGGAGGATGAACTGCCGAATAGTGCGATCCGTGGAATTAGTAGCAAAACGTCTAAAAAAGACAGCGTAAACAGGAAAACAAATAGGAGAAGAGGTCGCCTACCGCCCCGTCTTCGCAAACTCCAGGCTCTTTATGCTACCCGCACCTGCTATGCGATGCCGTGCAACCATCTTTTAATGTCATTAGATCAATACCTTATGATATGATGGAAATCCTCACAGTTTTTGTTCTGCTGTTGAAAACAAGGACGTTCCCGGTGGATGTCCCGACAAAGACGTGCCTGCCAGACGGATCGAATCGCGCGGTAGTCATGATAGAACTGGCCTCCTCATATCAACGCTAGATCACAAGACAAGAAAACAGGGTGCGTACCGTGCACGTTCGTCATCACCTTCACTCAAACCTTCGCATAACTCTACTCTTGCTCTGTGCTCTTTGCGCGAATCAACTACGTATGCCTCACCCGTGCTAAGTAATGCAAGCACTATGCGACTACGCTTGCCCCTACCGTTAACCTATGATAAGGGACATAAAAAACCGATGTGCACCTATTTCTTGGATGAAAATATGCGCTGACAACCGGTGCATCAAATCGTATTGTGGTGTAACGCTGGGGAGGGTCCGTTGGAGAAGCGAGATCCCAGACGATTACGTTCCAATCTTTGGACGACGTCAGGACATATCGAGAATTCCGCGACCAACTATGTAGATACGATCAGTTGACGCAAGATGGGAAAAATGAAGCAGCACTCACTCGACGCTCGTTACGGCTTTGACGTGGCCTTCACACCACCTTATCGCAGCTCGGGTGTCGAGATCCCAGATAGCAGCCGACCCGTCTGATCGGCCAGCCGCGACGAACTTTCCAGTGGGATCAAAACGAGCCAATGATGCACCAGAGACCAAGGAAGTTTGTACAGCGGTCGGGTGTGTAACGGTGAATGGGTCTTAGTATGACAGCCTCAGTACATAGCCCGGAAAATGCTGCACAAGCGTACTGAGTAGGGAAGCGTTCATATTGACATTCGTCCAGACGGCAGTGGTGAGCTATGAGTAATGGTGAAGTGTAAGGAGTTGGGGTGTTTGTTATGTAGTGTCAAGCGAAGTCACGTCCAGACTCGACTCAACGCGTCCTTAATCTAAGTCGAACACTAAACAGCAATGACCTCTTCGGCACTTCCCAATTTGCTTGTAGCTCTCTCCATTCCTCAAGACTTCTCCCGACTTGACAAGCTTACGGATGAACAAACCCTCGCTCAGCTCATCCAGTGGAAAAACGATGTCTATGCTAGCCTAGCGAGTCTTTGTGATCTGCTCGCGATGCGTCATGGCATCACGAGCCTACCTGTCAATGAGCAGGCAGATGTTGCTGCATGCGTAAGCGCATTTGATGGATCTGGCGAATGGATCGCAGATGGCGCTCCGTCTCTCGCACAATGTCTGTCTCTTTGTGATTATGCCTGACAGGTGTCTCAATATTGTTACAGCCATTCTCGACCCACTTACAGCACCGCATATCCCTCCTGTCGTACTAACACGAATCCTGACGCATCACCTCAGGCCCGCTTTCACTGCCAATCCGCACCCACGTCTAAACTTGCAGACGGGGCGGAAGCTACATGAGCCGGCGGATACGCAAGACGCATACGTGGAACAGGTATGGAAGACGCGTGTAGGAACTGCCAATGTCCTTGGATGGTGTTTACAAAACGTCGACGTACGTGCAGCACACGAAAAATTGCCACAAATCATTTTTGATCTCGACCGTGCAGGCCAATACGTATGAATCCGTTTGGCACTTAATCATCCCTCCAGTGATGACTCTACTCGATGACTTTGAAGCATCTTATAAACTACAGGGAGTCCGTCTCGTGTCCGACTTACTTTCTTGCGTCCCTCCGGAGCTTCTTAAGCGCACTGGAGTAGATGGCCTGTTATTCACGGTACGTCACCATAATGTTTGGAAGTACAATTGCCCTTGCATAAATTTCAGCCGCTCGAATACTGATATTATTCAATGCAGTCCCTAAGCGGTACATTTAATCACCTGCGCGATCCACTCACCCCAAATCTGATTCGCGCCGCCATTCCTACCACCCTGCAGCTGATTGACCTCACAACACCACCATCACTGGCTCCGCTTCCCCCGACATCTGCATACCCCTCTTCAGACCGTACTATCATGAAATTGTCATCCTCCCGCGCGGATCCAGCCATCCGATACGAACGTCTATCAGTACTCCTCGGCTCTTGCCTCATTGGCACTGTTTTCCTATATGCATATGCTGATCCTGAGGCCATTCTCGCAGCGACAGACATGCTTCCGCCTGTGCTTACCCATCTTGGAATTGGTGCCGCCAGGTGGCTCAAGGTGCGCCCTTGTTCACCACTTTCCGAACAACTTGTAATCGCATGGTCGTTCTTAGGCATTGATCCCACAGCTGACCCATGCTCTTCTCTCGCCAGCCGCTGACTCCACCCCTTCGCGTGACATCAACTTGAGGCTCAAAGTTTCTTCTCTCCGTGCACTCTGTACCTGTATTGAAACCTGTGCTCCCCGAATGCATCTGTGGAAGTGCAATATCATCGATGCAGTTGGACGTGCGTGGGTAAGTGCCATGGATATCGAGTTGGAGGGTCAAGTTAGCCAGACAGGTAGGTGACTTGTACTCGTTGTTCACCTTCATAAATAGTGTGTTCAGGTGCAGGTGACCAGGTACTGGAATACAAGGTGCTCCTTCAAAACACCTGCATTAAGCTGGCAGAAGCCTGGCCAAGGGTTATTCAGGTCTGTCATTTACTCGTGTATCGTGTTAGTGATTCTCAGCAGTCTCTTCATATGCAGGAAGAATATCAACAGCTTTTATCGTTTGATTCTGCACATTTTAATGGTCTTGTTGGTGGTATTTGTTCTGCCACGTCAGACATATAACTCTGTTCAATCATATTTCACTTCTCCTTCTTCAAGGGGAACCTTCAGGGTTCTTTGAAGATCTGACCTTAGCCAAGACGTGTGAATCGCCCTCGGAACAGCACTTCTATATCGTCCCTGGATAGCTTTTGATACCAAGGCCTTCGAGGCATGTTTTATAACATTGCATGAGTTAGTTGGGCGAGAAACTTGAAGGTGACCAATCTGCGTATCGCTTTTCCCAGCCGCAATCTCTGCCAAATGTCGTCGATTCGTAGCTCATCGTAACATCGTTCAAACAAGAGGCAGCGAAGAAGATGACAGTGGCCAATTCAGACTTCAGCAACATCGTAAGTACTGGACTATTTCTATCGGACTGTATCGATCACTTCAGCAGGCATGCGTCATGAAATCCCCGCTGGCACCTTGTCAAGGACAGAGTTACTCAGTTGGTGAGCTTGCACGAGAGCGTTGTCTGGAACTTGCCAAATGAACTATTGTAACAAAATTTTATTCAATGTCTTCCGGAAACTGGCCACTTGCCGCTAGAATCAAACCTAGCTCTCATGTTATTAACCAGGATATATCGTAGATGGAGGCAGCTTGCTGTGAGCATGCCCACTTTGTGGCATAGACTGTTTATAAAAGTCTCCAGCAATGCCTACTACTAACAGCAGACAGTCTTCTGCTATGATACATAGGTCAAGTGGTCATGTGAACGTCCGCTCTATGAAACTATCTTCATCTTACGTGAACCAAAGCTTGTTTCTGGGTCATGATATCAGACTTACCGCCTAGATGAATGTGATCCCGAGCCATTAGCACATGTGAGCCTTCAATACTTGTCGATCAACATGGACTTTCGCGAATTCGTTGTTCTTACCGAGTGCCAGGCCCCACGGGCAAATATGCTTCTCAACGTATTCAATATACTCACAATCCTCAGTTTACGCAAGCTCCAAGTTCGCCGTATTGTACTAGAGTGGCCTAATCAGGAGTTTAAGGCATTTTTGGCATGGTCAAATTGTTTACTAGAGATCCTGGTCTTCGGTGCAGGAGAATTCTTCCCTTGAAGTACTAGTTGATCCCTTTCATTAATCTTCTTCAGACATATTTAGGAAGTTCTGACAGGACGTACTAGAGACATCAGATAATGCAAATCTATTGGTTTGGTGAATACTTAGTGCATAGTAACGGTGGGATGTTGGAATAATCAAACTAATATTAAGAAGGACTGGTACATATATACGCACGTTTAAGAGAAAGCCTGATTATCCGTGTATCGGTAATTCAGTAGCTAATATATTGGTACAGAGAAAACAAAGGACTGCGTGAAAAGGGCATCTAGTAGATGGATGAAGAATCTGCCACGACCACTTTCAGGAAACACCTATACTCCACATAGCAGCAACCCGCAATGACCATCACGTGGTCGATACCGGACCGATTCTCAGATAAACAGATCTAAGATTCGTTCCTGTAGGAAGCAGAGTGGCTTGGGTTAAATAATCACGGTCTGCACGTGGACGAGGGCTGCAGAAAAAACGAGTGGTCGTGTGGGGTGAGGCACACATTGGTACCAATTGCACGTGGTAAGATGTAACTGATTAAGATATGGGATCGTTGGCGGACATATGTTCAGATAGTGTGCAAGACATGGAAGAGCTGGGATGGAGTCCCGGAGCTCAGCGATCCCAGGTGGTTGTAGCGGATTGCATGGATGCGCCTTCCCAGCCGCTCTTTACAAAAGGCGAGTGGTTTGATGGACGACCAGCATTTCCGAATAGAGATGAAGGTGGCTGTGATGTAGCAGGTGCCTGAGAGGCTTGTAGATAAAATGGATCTGTGGTGGTAAATAAGGACTGTGGTTCGACTGGCGAGCTGACAATCGCGATTGGCGTAGACGTCGGCGTTGGTGGAGCATTCAAGCTCGTACAACCCCAAATGAAGGATTTTGGAGAGTGAGGGGAAGAGGGGGCTATCATGTCCTCGACCATACGTTCCTCATCCATCTCATCTACATCACACCATGCCTCGTCAAGGCTTGGTCGACGAGTATGCGCACGAACGATGCTATTGCTGCGCTTCTGTGCGAGTCCTGCAGGCATGTATCCTGCAGGCCATGAGACAGAGGAGGAAGGGGTGCGTGTAGTAGGGGTCGTGCAGTGTTGTACATACGAAGGATCACGCCTGGTAGCATTTGCCTGAGCACATGCATACGAGTGGGGTGAGCTTGAAGATGTATACGTAGGTGATATTTGATGTGCAAAGAGCGTCTGAGCGAGCTGCGCCTGGAGGACGACGTGAGTAGATAAGCAAATGTGGGGAAGTGGAGAATAAGGTTTTCTGTACGTACTTGGAGAGCTGCGAGGTCAATGGCTTCTTGGCCAATGTGACTTGCATTTAAGGAAGCTACGAGGTCTTCTACTGACATACTCATTGTTGGGCGCCTTTGTGCGTGTTGGCGAAACACGACGAAGGAAGGGACAAACTGAACCGCATGCAGAGCCTCCTCAGGAGTATAAATCATTTAATACCACAACACGTGTCAACACGGAGTTGCCAATATTTCGGTGTCCTCCGGTCCGTTTCTTCCTGATTTTACACTGCAGATCACAATATTTTCTTTCCCCTCTAGCTCCAACGACCTCGCATATGGTGAACTCTGCGCCAGTTTGCGACCCGCCTGATTAAAATAAACCGAAGCCGATCCCAGGATCTTCGCGGGAGAACTCTCGCATCACTCCGAGTCGACGACACTACACAGGACCCCGGTTGTCACAAAGTCAAAGGTGTCAATTAACACCACAGCTCTCAAGTGGGCCGCCATCATCATGTCCGACTGAAAAAAAAGGTCGTAGAGACTTGTCATATTCCAAATCTCGTGTAACATACAGGTACGTCTTGACCACGAGATTCCGCTGGAATGTTGCTCACCAGTCCAATGTTGGCCATTGCCGTACAAGTAAAGATTGGATTTAAACAGCGTACATTCAAGGCGTCCTTAGAATTCGATTTATTGGAATGATAAGCTGCAGCTTGTCATGCGCAACGTTATCGATTGCTCGCACACGAAAGTTGCGCTGTTCTGATTATACATTCTATCTAGCCTCCCCTAGGCAGAACCTAATAACAGGAAGACACTCGTTCCTTCCGGATAAAGTCCTACTCCAGCATGATAGCTCGGGCGAGGCCTCCGCCTCTGCAGATCTAGCCAGGTGTTACTCAACTCATGATGGCCGCGACATGTCTTGTAAGTGTTGTGTTGATGCTCTCAACTCACAGCTATTTTTCCTGCAGTCGCCGGTGCTCTTTCCTCATTAAATAATAAATATTATCATACAACGCTCCCAGGGCCGCTCCAGTGGGCATGGAAATCTGACACGAGAGCATACGCTTTTTGTTGACTAGAGCATGGATCGGACCAGAGTGCAATCAGCGGGGCCACTTGCGGATGCTAGCAGGCACCGAACCCACGATCTCAGATCATCTGCGCTTGGTACCTTATGAAGCTGCGGGGTTCTGAAAAGCAATCGAAGTTCTCACTTTACAAGTCAGGATACATAGATTTATCAACTAGTAGCTACTCCGCAAAACCCTCAAAAGTTCTCGGGAACAATAGGTTTGCGGACATGGGAGCAGCCGGGGCCCGGGGTCCCACTTACTAGCACTTCGTCCCAACGCGGGAAGTGAATATTTGAATCTTCTTTTGCGTGAAACGTGCTCGGCTTACGGACAACACATGCTGGATTAAATCGCCCATACGAATGCTCTCGCCCTTCGGTAGCGTCTGCTGCACGATAATGTTGTCCCCTCATCTCGTAAGAACATCATTGTACAATAGGCTGCTGTGGGGCACTGCTCACGGGCTTCTTATTCTTGGCCGTTTGAGTTTTCCTGTGCGCCCATTGACAGATTTCGGTGCATTGCCTAATCGTTAGCGGCCGGTAGCTTACCTTCTCTCGGCATCCTTTGTCCGTGAGTATCCCTCGCGTCTTCTGTCCTGCAGTGAGAACATTCCTTAGATCGTTAATTTACGTCCTTCATCTGTTCCACCAGAGCCCCTCTGGCAGCGTAGAGACCCAACTAGATCTCTTCTCGTTATCTACCATCCTGAACCATGTCGTAAAATTCCGAGCCTCGAAGTCACCCTCCCAGCATTAATCGTTCTATAAGGAACAATCACTCGTCACAAACGTAAGATCAGGACATGATGTCAATAGCATGTGCTAAGTAAGTACATATTATCTGCCCGGGAATATCTGCCCGAGATAATCTCATGTCGGGGTAAAGGGGGATGGAAGATATCATGATATGTATGCGATAGTACGACAAGAGAGAGACATCTCCATGGGCTGAGCGACGACAAAGCTATTCATGCAAGGTTCTCAACGAAATGGTTGAGGAATGCTTCAAGAGGCGATAATCCAAGAACATACGATCACCAATAAGCTTTTTGATCACCCCGCAAGGAGCGCCAAGCGCGCCTGCTTGGAACCGGGAAGAAAGTTCACATCAAGCGAACAACATCCCCTCTCCCTCATTTCCAGTTCCTTCAGCTGAGCGATAAACCCTGGTCTCGGACACACAGCAGGCCTCGCACGCACGAGCAACCCAAGCGCGTCTTTCAGCGACATAGAATATTTTGAGACAAGGTAGGCTGCAATGATCGTCGGAGAGCGAGATACCCCCGCGACGCAGTGGACAAGAACCTTCCCTCCGCAGTCCCTAGCATCTGTGATGATCTGGTTGGCTTTATCAGTGGCCGTGTAGATGGAGGACATATCCTTGTCCAAAAGTTGTAAGCGGTGATATTGGACATTGGGGTGGTCAGGACAAGCAGGCGCCCTGCCAACGCTGATGATGTGGGTGATGCCGGCTGAATCAATGAAAGATTTCGATGCAGACGTGTAAGGCCCGAGGAGGAGGTACGGTGGCACTACCAATACTGCAGCTTCCCTTTTGCTGTGCCTCCCGTCCATAGACTGCTTGGTCATTTTGATACTGAGAGAGGTAGTGAGCGAACCGGCCTAGCGGAACTGATGTCACCTGAGAAAAAGAAACTGATGTAAGCGCTGAGTTAGTTCGGCGATCCTTCGTTCGCTCCGAAATATGACGGTTGATTGTACTGGCTCGAGCATCAAGAACATACATAGAACTAAGATTTCATTTGCCAACGCAAAACGAGCTGAATATTCCGCCTAAGACTTCTTCAACACCAACATCTAGCCCAGAAACAGAACCAATCGCACGAGCTGCATACCGTAGGGACTCTGCAGCGACATCGATTTCAGACGGAGCTGTGCGATAAAGCGGACATAGGTATGATGCACGAATAAGGCATATCGGATGTACTTACAGAATGC